>JAUCMT010000002.1:3537574-3553445 GCA_032357475.1 Enteromius thamalakanensis
CTATGGATGATAACAGCCTTCTAAGCCTACTAGTAGGTGCAGCAGGCCCCTACTGACCCATATGAATGGGCTGATAATGGCTGATAACGGCCCATTCAATCAAGTGATAACATCTGAAGCGGGTGCACCAAACATAGCTAACTACATACAGTATAACTATCTAGGAGGCAATATCTTTTAAGACAAAAACATTTACATTTTGCCTTTATTGTGCTGTTTTGTTATGCTACACCATCACTGCTGCTTGAATAAGCCAAATGCTGGAAACAGCTGAAGAGTCACACATACTGTACAGTACTGGCACCTTTTTTATCAAATCTCTATGTTTATAAAAGTACTGCATGTTCTTACCTCTTCATCTCTTGGTTTGATGTGGCACACAGGTAGTAAACTCGGTTCCCAGACACAGGGTGGCATCTGAACACAAACGGTTTTCCTAAGCTGCTGTCGGCCTCCACCAGCGCCCCTTCTAGACTCACCACAGACAGAGCTCGGCTCTTCCCTTCATCCTGTCAATGAGAAACCAAGTTTATATGACCCAGTGCATTTAAATTTTACAGGTGTATATGTCAGGATGAAACAGAAAACTGCACTCACGCGTTTGTTTCTGTAGTAATAGAGGCAGCAGTCGTGCCTGAGCACAAACCACCTCTTTCTCCAGCCCTTCAGCCAGCTGGACTGAGTTCTCTTGTGCAAGTAACCTCTGCACGCTGGTCGAGGAGTGTTCGGCATTCGACCGATATCAGAGCCAATGGTCAGAGTCAAAATTTCTGGGCCTTTATTATTTTAACAAGAAATCACACAATAGAATTAGACACTTATTTATTTAATGAAGTTGTAAAGTAGCACTGATTTGGTTTTATTTTGATAGTCAGCTGCAAACAACATTGCAGCTATACAGTATACTTTACTTAAAAGTAAAGTTCCTTGATTATTATTCTGGAATTAGAATATAGTTCCTAGTTATATCGGCCTAAAAAATTGCAACTTTTCATTTTCTGTTGGCCTTAGCACACGATTTAATCGAAACTCTTTGGTCATTTTTGAGCATGATGCTAATTGTCTAATCAGATTTAATGATATATGTTAAGCTTCTACCATCAGACCTTGAGATCGGCTGAATAGATTCAAAAACAGTAAAATGGAACTGTTTAACTCTAAGGGAGTTGGAAAATGAGCCTCTTTTCAAAAATAAAGTTCCTTTAAGGCCTAATATAAAGTAGGATCAGAAATATTTTAGAAGCTACGATACAGTTTTTGCTAATCAAATCTTGCATAACTATGACAGGAAAGACTGATATCTAACTATAACTTGGAAAAAAACAGATAATCTTAAAAAATAAAGCATTAACATAAACCCAAATAGAAAATAAAACGCATATGTTCTTTACTCCTGAACACTGTTCAGTAAATGGTTACAGAAAAAACTGGGTATGAATCCAACAAACCTAAATCTTAAATCACCTCAAAATATCAAAACCTTGTCTGTGAGAAATGCAGTAGTAAGGTTGTCTGCGTGTCCATCCTACCTTGCCGTGCGAGGTCAGCCGCTTCTGAATGTGGCACCATAGTGACATCGGTGCCGTTTACTGCCAACACATAGTCTCCGACCTGTAGGCCTGCCTCCTCAGCTGCTCCATCTAAAACACAGCACACCACCAGCTCCATCTTACTCCATAATATCTAAGGAACATTGCCCATAAACAGTGCACTCTTTACTACTAGAACTTACTATAAGTTAACATTATAGAGCTGAAGAGAAAATTTGGTGTCTATCCCTGCATTGTTCATCTGCTCATGGTAGACTTTATAAGCTAATCCATGTGATTAAAGGATAGTATTTTTGCTTTTCCAAACCCATCTCAAGAGAAAATGTAGCTATTTTACAAAGCTTTGATTTGGTATGACTGCGTAATTTGTTGACACATACAAAATATATGTATAAAAATGGATACAATGGATACACATACAAAATCGATGTATAACAAACCATAAGAATGAATCTCTACTGTGCAAAATACGCAAATGAGCCTGTGAATATACTGTGTAGCTGAATGCCCAAAGGCATCTTTAGTCTTTAACGATGCATTTAAAACATACAATGCATGTGTGTTAAAGTATATAGATGAGCTTCATTCACTGTGAAATGCACCAGATTGATGATAATAACTTACTTGTGTCCACCTCAGTAACCACGATGGGTTTGGAGTACTGAATCCTGAAGCCCCAGGGATACTCGCCCATGCCTTTGCTGATTTTTACTGTCCGCTCACGAACTGAAACATATAATGCATCTTTAAACACAGCAAATCATAAATAGCCAGTTCTATATTCATTAAAGAATGCCATGAACTCACTTGCTGCTGGTCGAGTACAGCTATTAATACAGTGTGCACTTTCATTCTGGTTAACTTCATCTCCATGGTATATCCATGATACTGAGTGAAAGGTTTCTGTGTAAAATCCTCTGTCCTCAATATCCCGCATTGACATGTCCACTGAACGAGTGTCCTCGGAGTTTATTGTGTCTTAATGATGAAAAGGAAGACACTTACATATTTAATTTGTTGCAGAGTTTTTCAGATTACTTCAAAACTTCAAAACCAACCAGAAAATCGACATATGTCACATCTGTTGAGTGTATATGTAAGTGAATACCTGATTCCTCAGTAATATTGCTAGTAATAGAACTTCCTCCTGCAGAACTGCGCTGTTTGCTCTCCTTGAACAGTTTGCGTCTCCTTGCCCAGTGGTCTGAATGCTCCTCTAAATCTTTATGAATGGAATCTGTTGGAGGCCTGAGGTGCTCTTTGACCTCTAATGAAACTATGAATGATAAAATAGACAAAAAAACAATAGCCATGTTTTCAGCAACACTGTAAAACCAAAGTCAGTAAAACTGTTTTAGTGATTATTAGCTTCAGGGCACAGATTTTGATTGACAAATTTGATGATCCTACGAAATAACTAAAAACAAAAAATGTGGTTGTCTCCTTTTAAAATGAATGTAAACCACACGAACTAGAACAAGTAGAACCAGTAGGCTCTGTCACTGTCAAATCACTGTCTTAATTAGTGAGTCACTAATTCATTCATTCAGTGATTTAATACAACACATTTAAATTATGCTTTATTCAAAGCAAGGCTGCATCTGAAAGTTCTAAATTGTTGCCTTCAAAGGCAGCATACCAAGGCAGAAAGGCATCAAGGCACATCCAAATTCAAATTCTGTATTAATTCCTCTCTCCAGAGGTACCTTCTTCTGATCGAATTATATAGTGAATTATATCGAATAGTGGTTGAGCTAAAAATAAAGATAGCATCTCAAAGAACCGTTTGTAAATATATATTTCTGGCCAAATTTTTTGCACTATTGATGTGATTTCTAGTGAGAAATCAGTATTACAGTAATAACATTTTTTAGAACCAAAATGTCTTCTATTTTGCTGTATATAATTAAACCATTAACGCTGTTTCATAAGGTACCTTCCTGCAAAAACACTGCCTTTGAAGTCATTGTCTCATGAGGCAGCAGACAGCAAGTCAGCTACCTAGTCTTTTGGATGCAGCCCAAGTCACTTTATGAATGGGTCATGAATCATTGATTCAACTGCTTCATTCAAAAAGGATGAATAAACATTTTCAATGGCAGAACATAGGAAAACAAGTTGATATGAGAAATATTGTGTTTAAAATGTGTAAAAATATATATATATATTTAATTGTATTTAAAGCTGCAGTCCGTAACTTTAAATAATAAGCGAGAACACAATGAATCCATTTTCCAAACCATGTTTTTAGCTTGTCTAAATCACTCCGGTACACCTATAATAAGTATTTATAATCTGACCATTTTAGACTGGTTCAGGTAGGTACCACTGCTTTAAGATAGCCTACTGTAAAATATTTTAGGGCTTACTTTTTGAGGCACTTTGCCGTTCAGACAAGTCATTTTTATAAAGTTTGTTTTTCCTATAGATCTCTGTGCATATTTTATGCAGGGATTCATTTGGTCGCACTTCTCCAGACTGTTGAGAGGACGTGTTCATATGTAAGATTAGCTTACTGTTGGCAGGGACTGTGGTTTTTAGTGCTTGTGAGAAATCCTGAAGCTGCTCCACCACTTCTCCGATGCTGGCAAGATCGTCTACTGGAGACGCACTAGGAGACTCACTCACAGGGCTCAACGGATCTATCTGACGCTGCTCATCAAATGAGAAGACATGGTTGCCTTTCAGAAACCTCTGCTCACAGTCCCCAGTGATTATTGTCATTACCGAACCTCTTCGTTTCTTTGGAGCGTCGGCTTCGACTCCATTAAATGCATTGTGCTTTACAACGTTGGGTAATCCTTCATCAATTTGTTCCTCAGAGTTGCACAGGGAAGGTGGAATGACATGAATAAGAAGCTCCCTTTGATGTCTCTCCAAGGTATCACCTGGAGAAATAGACCCATCCAGCTCCACCATCTCCTCGTCAAAGCCACTTTCATTGACTTCATTCAGCTCAGGCTCATCTTGATCCACACCATCAAGGATCGTCAAACCAGAACTCGGTTGCTCCATCTCATCCAGCTCTGCTGGCCCATTATATTGTTTGCCTCTAAAGAAGACATCTTCTGGGCTCTCATCAGACCTGGATGGATAGAATGGGTTCTTTATTGAGCTATAAGCTTTAAATTTGGGATTACAAGAGTCAGGACCAGTTGTGGAGCTGGAGCTTCGTCTATAGCTGCTGCTACTGGAAGATTTGCGGCTCCCATGTGGACCAAGTCTTTCATCTTCTACGTAAAATCTGCCCATCCTTCCTGTCTGAGAGGGAAGCGACTGCATAAAAAATGAAGACAGTGTGCCAGAGGAAAATGACTCTCTGTATGAGGGAATGCTCTCTCTGGCTTGACTCATTTGATATGTCAATCCCGGGTATGTTTTTCGTCTTTTGGGAGGTATTTCCAAGTACCCTGCAGGATGAGTTTTGCTTTCTAGGATGGCAATGCTGTTGTTGCGCAACCTCGTCTTCCTTTCATGATTGTCGATGAAGTTTTTAGTGAAAGAAGATCTGTTTATTGAGGCTCTTGGATTCGTGAATAAATGTTCCTGAGGACTTAAGGACTCACACCTGGGCACATTTGTCCTGTTGTCCAGTGTATCCTGGCGCATGAACTCTTTGCACAAGGTGACCTCAGATGCTGTCTGCGTGCAATTAGTGCTGTTGAGGTCAGTGGATCTTTCTCTGGGACTGATCTGACAAGACGCAACATTTTCTGTAAGAAAATCCAGTGCATTACTCTTCTCATCAGCGAATTCATCAGGGGGAGCGATATCCCATAATGCCTCATTACTGAGACTGCTGGGCAGTGAGCGTTGTTTTGGATCTTGCCAGAAATCAGAAGGTGATGAACAACAGGAGGATCCATCAACCAGTGTGAAATCTGTGTCTGTCTGGCCCCCTGTGTTTCCCCAACGGTAGTTGTTTTTACAGCAGCTTTTACGGCAAGCCATTTCTTCAGGATCGTCCCATGATGACTCTGAATTCAGCTCTGCAATGCTAATCTTGTAGTTGA
Organism: Enteromius thamalakanensis; assembly: GCA_032357475.1. Lineage (NCBI taxonomy): Eukaryota > Metazoa > Chordata > Actinopteri > Cypriniformes > Cyprinidae > Enteromius > Enteromius thamalakanensis. Next base: position 3,543,138 of record JAUCMT010000002.1, read on the forward strand.
TATTCTCATTGATGTTTTGTTTGTAATCTGCTCCATGTTGGTTCCATGAAAAGACTTGGGTGTTTTTTGGAGTTTGATGTTTTTCAGTAGTACCGTTGTCTTTGTGGTTTTGAGTGATAAAGGTTGTCTTGATATTTGAATCTGATAAGTCTGATGTCATGACTTCATTTATTTCAAGCTTTAAATTTGGGCTCACGTACTTGATCTCAGTGGTTGTGACTGCTATCACACTACTAACCATTGCTTCATGGCAACGTTCAAACACAACTCTCGGAGAAGACAGTCCAACTTTTTCGATGGTCACAGAATGTGTGATTTTTAACCCTGGACCTTTGTCTACAGGTTCTGAGTTTGACTTTTGTATGTCTTTTTTCTTTTTGTCCTGGAAGAAATCTTGGCAACTCCCAGGTCCGCTTTCTTTCTCTGTATTTGATGTCTCCTTCTCGTCTTCTGACACTGACGGTTCATGCTCTTTACAGAAAGAGTCAGTCTCTCCCTTCTCCGCAGCATCCACAGTGTCCACCATTGTGTGTCTTTGAAAATTATATGGAGAGATGCATTCTGTACCAAAAGAAATAAAAAATTCTTATTTGCAACAGAATACTTGCTTATGGAAGACCCCCCAAAAAAAGCTTAATTTTTAGCAATCATAACATTGCTTAAGAAAAACAATCAAATCCATGTTTTTAATCTAACTTGAATGTGTAATGCTTGTTATATTACTTGTAATTAGATGATATTACATTTTTAAATAATTCATAATCAGACTGTTTACTTTTTATTGATTGCATGATTATTAGTCATACAGTAGCCACAAATTATTCATAATTGATTGATAATTGATTTTCATCATTTAAAATGTTCATTTGTAAAATAGCCTACTGCTTATTTATATCTATTGCATAATGTAGCACCTTTTTCTTAAGAGTGCACACAGCATTTGATCACGGGATTCATAGAAATAATTTCAGTTTTAAGAAGTGTTTCAATCGTGCTTCAACTGCTGATGAACATGTTTATTTGAATTATCACTGAGTGGTTATAATAGAATTAGAATTTCTAAAAATAGAATTATTTCAGTTTATTTGTTTTGTAGGACAAATAGTTTTACCTGGATTTTATTACACTACCAGATATTTAATTACAGCAGCCAATGTCTCTCACATTTGAAGATAACCACTTAACTTACAGTACGTCCGTGTTACTTAACAAGGTGGATACAGTGGCCTCAAATAGTATTCGGACACTTAAGCCACACTTGTTTTGACGTCTAGATGTCATTGTGACGAGCTCTACTATCATTCATTTGCAAATGGCTCTAGGTTTGATATTTTTTTACAATTATTATTATTTTTGTGGTTGTGTGTGGCTTAATATCCAAACGCTTTTTTGGGCCAATGTAAGATTCCTGTTATCTCAGTTATATTATACACATAGTCAACCTCTACAATCTGTATATACAAATATAATTTGGAACATTTTCACTATGGTTTTAGAGATCTTTAAGCAGATTTGTGTCTGATGGTGAGTGCCATGAGAACAGGCATCCCCTAATCTGGCACCTGTGTCTTGGCTGTGCTGCAGGCGTGGGCTAAGCGTGACTCAGACAGAGTTTAGAGGATTACGTTCCACACATGGCCCCGGAGCCATTTATAGATCAGCACTCACGTTTACTGCTGCTGGAGCTTCGCCTTCTGCGACTGTTCCTCCTCTTCCTCCGACTCATTCTACAGTACACTAAAACATAGAAACATGGGGCGATTTCATCTTATATGTTGTTGTTTAATAATGAGTTAATAATTATTAGTAGTAATTAATAATAAATTGTCTGTTGAGTATTCTTGTTCATTCATTAACTCATGAAGTAATGAATCAATCCAAACTATAGCACAATGATACAAGCTGAAATGCTTAAAATGAAAATGTTTTATTTATTATAGAAATGAACAATAGGTGCAAAAACGTTGGAAAATATTGTTCAAATGACATCGCATTAACTAACATTTATAACAATTACACTTTTATTTTAATGATCCCTTTGCAAATCTATTTCATAAGGTCTCTCAATATAATCATAAAAGTTGTGCATAAATCAATCAATCAAATTTGTATGTATAGAGCACAATAAAAACAACTTTTGTTGACCACTGTACTGTACAAACTCTACCAAAAAGACATATATATACATATATATATATACAAACATGTACAAAAAAGATGTGCTGTCGTTCAGGAAACAAACAAAAATCACTCTATAAATAAAATATTTGTTCGTAATTCAGGATCTTTCTCATTTATTTGTATTAGTTTGATATTCTCAAAAAATATCATTATTTTAATGCAAGACCTATTATAACAAATTTGTGTGTCTGTCTTGCTAAATTTCGCAAGAGTCAGCAGAGTCTTAACCTTGCCATGACAATCACTAACTATAACAAACATAATCAAACTATATGGAAGTATATAGATCCAGACAAATGTGTATTCTTACCTGAAGGCAGTCAGTGCATGTTTCTGCAGAGGTTCCTTCAGAGAAGTAATGATGTAAAGGCGGTATTTGCATCAACAGCAGCTGATAACAGGGCACTGCTCCACTTCTTATTGTTCTATTCTTAACATAAAGCCCAGAAGGAGCTTAAATGAACTAATCCCCCTCAGACCCAGCCCTGTGTCAGTGTATGAAAGGTAGTCAATAGCATTTTGTCTTTAGTTTGTGTAAGGAAATGTGTTTATTTATTTATTGTGGAGAAATAAGTGCCTAAAATAAAGCGAGATAAATACATTTTTAACTTATTAAGAAATAAAATAAAATAAATATATATTTTAAAATATATTTATAACATACTGTGTTGTTTTAATTAAAAAAATTATTCATTAAAAAAGATTATTAAAAATATATTTATTTATAAAAGCCGTATTGTTTTTTATATAAACACATTGTGACCATATAACATGTGGTATGTAAGGTTTTCTCTGGATCACAACCATTTTGTAATATATACAGCTCTGAGAAGCGATTGAATTGTTATGGCCCTTGGTCTGGAAGCCAAGCTTTCTTTTATTCATTATTTCTATTAAATACATTAATAAAATTTATTAAATTATGTACATATATTGTTATGTTTAACAGCATTAAATGAGAAGTAACTGAACAGCCTAAAATGCTAATAATTCTACAGTCACAATACTGAACATACGTTCAACCCATATTGACTTTTAACAAGGTTACTTGTTGTTGTTTTTCATTATACTTTTTAAAAAATAAATAAATATAAATAACCAAATTTAGATTTTTGGGGAATACTGTCCCTTTAAGGATCAGAGTCTGAGTTGACTGAGATAGGCGATGAGGCAAGGCTCATTAGATTGGTTTTGTCAGCACAAAACCATAACAGAAATAGATATGAACAGATTTAGTGTTGTAAACTAAATACTGTCACGATCGATCGCCAGCTGGAGTGCCCATGAGCTAAAGAGGCCACTCCTTCCCAAAGTGTCTTCTCATGACAGAGCAGTAACCAAACCTGAACCAAGCCCGACAGGTATTAAGATATTTATGTCTGAGCCTGATCTCATTTTTTTCTCATACTAATGACACATGCACTTTTTTGTGTGGAAAGCCCGCTTTTATTAAGCAAATGTAGGAAGGCGTTTGGAAATGTCAACAGATGAAAGCATTAGCGCACGTGGTGCAAAAACCACCGTTATAACACTGGTGCACTGATGTGAACCAACCCGAACCTGAGCATCCTTTCTAAATATCTGTCCGAACCCGGCCCGATCCGTTGAGTACTGTTGGGTTCGGGTCGGGTATCCATCCTTTATCATGTACTACCCTTGTCTGTGTGTTGTGTCCTCATTGGTTCCTTGTTTTCATGTGTCATGTTCTGATTGGTTCCCTGGTTTCATGTGTCTTGTTCTCATTGGTTGGTTTTGTCATGTGTTCCCTTTGTCTAGCTTAAAAGAAGCCCTTACCTTCTCTCTTACGCTGATTATTGGATAGCCAATTCCCTTGTTTCTTCCTCCCATGTTTGTCTTGTTTTCCTGTGTTTTTGACTTTGGACTGTTCCTTGTTTTTGACTGTTTGCAGCCTGCCCCGACCCTCGTTTTGTTATCGGATATACACCTTTGCTTGGACCGTACTGTTTGCTGGTGTTTGACCCTGCCTGTTTGAATACATTTTGGAATAAAGCTCTTGCACTTGGATCCCCACTTGACCTTCGGTCCCTTCATTACAAATATTGTATAATATTTAATATTTATCGATAATTTACTACAAGCATCTAAAACAAAGAAGCTTGAAACCTGGATATATAAAAAATTTAATCAATAATCAATAATTTATAATAGACAAATACTTAAAATGTTAGTTGAAATAGTCTCTATATTTATATTTTATATTTTTCTGTCTGCCGTAGTTTCAGAAGAATCTAGTTTTAGAAAATAGATTTAGAGGCTTGTATGTGGTGTTTAGGAAAATGGCAATTGTTATAAAGCAATGGAGAGGAAATGTTTTTATTTTTCTCTAGTGTCACATTAACAAACAACAGATATAGGTTCGTCTCAGTCAGAAGAGCTGAATTTCCACGCTCATTGGCTTGGTTAACAAGTTGTTGAACACAGAAAAAATGAGCATTGAGCAAACACATTTTACTTAGTGTGCATTTCGGTGAAATATTTTCCGTTTGATTTCCCCAGATTCAAAGATCCGTGAATGCTGCTATCTTCTTTCTAAACCAAAGTTGAAGGCATTAAATGTTCTTCCATTTCTCCGCTGGGTTTCGGATGCCCCCTCAAGCATGCTGTCATTGATAACTGCTACAAGCTCGGCAGAGCTTGGCTGGGACGCTCTTGGCAGAGCTGTGGTTTTTGCTTAGAAATATCACACTCCATCATGCGGCATGAAAAGCTTTGTTTTTCTCCTAGTGACCTTCTCCCACTCCTCTGCCTCCTCCGTCCATCTGTCCATTTGTCCATAATGTCGAGCTGACAGAGGATGGACAGAGTCTGTCCCTCAGAAACAAGAACTTCCTGTGCTGTAGCATGTGCGGAGGGTAATTCAGTTAGTTACTCTGATTGGGTGTTGGTGACATCACTTCAAGAGGTGCTGTCTTTTAGCAGCAGATTTTAGTCATTAATTAATTAATGTCAAATTAATGTCATCTGAAACAATTCACAAAGTGTTAACCTTGTGGATAGAATACACAAAGAGTACAAGTTTGAAATGAAGTGCAATAATTGTATTATTTAAATGCAATTATTTTCTGCCTTCATGTACCATCAAAAGAAAAAGATATATATACTGTAAGAGAAATAAAAAGAACCACAGACCCCATCTAGTGGCAGACAGAACTGCAAAAATAATGACTGTTTTCAAACATGTATGTATTCAAGGTAAAATAAAGAAATAAATAGACCTTGGAAAAAGGTTTAATTAAGATATTTAAAATATTTTGGTTGGTAAACCAAATAAAGATACTAAAAACATGCAAAAGTTACATGTTTTACATTTAATGCAATTTAGTTTGTAAGTGTAAAGAAGCCGCCTGCATTGCTTAAGGTTGATGAGTGATAAGTGATAGCACAGGATCAGGATATACAGTAGCAGGTCATGAAGAGGAGGAGTCCATCTGAGACAGACAGTGATGTGACATGCAGACATGTCTGTCAGAATAGTGAATGCCTCCCTGCTGAAATATACTGACATTGATTTGTGAGCATAATGGCTGATTATAGGATGGGTGACAGATAAATTTTATCAAAATTAAGGCACAATTAAACATTTCAGCTCCCTAATTACTGGCTGTAGATTTGGCCTGATGACCATGTGCTGTAGGAAATCAGCAACCATCACATATTTTAATGGGACACAGCTGTCCTGCGGCCTAGTAATATCTGCACACAGCCCCGGAACTGTAATTTATTAAAAAAAAAAAAAAGAATAAATTGACAGTGGAGTTGGAGAATAGATTTAGAATAAGTGAGTTTTGGATTAATTGTTGGTTGTACTTTCTTTATGAATGTAAAAAGTATTTGTATTCATTTCTTTATTTTATTTTACCCTTAAATAATAATATTATATTAATTAAGTTTTAATTTTATGCTTAAAAAAATGAAAGTTATGAACATTTGTTTTGATAAAATGCGCCCCTGGACTATAAATAGCATGGGTATAATTGTAACAATGGGTCAAAATTATTGATGGGTCAAAATAAGCTTTTATGCAAAAAATCATTAGGATATTTATAGGATATCGAGCATATGCTTTAAGAATATATTCTTTACATTTCCTACCGAAAATATATTCAAATGTAATTTTTGATTGGTAATTAGAACTCAGTTTGGACTGCTTTAATGCAATTTTCACAATATTTAGATTTTTTGCACCCTCAGATTCCAGACATATAAGTACTTGTATCTCAGACAAATATTGTCCTATACTATAAAATATGATTTGATGTATACGTATACATCTCAATTTCAAATAATAGACACTTATGACTGGTTTTGTGGTCTAGGGTCACACATATTTAAAATCATGCTTTCCTGAGATGATCTCTCATAATAAAACATGTTTTATTCTACATGAAGCAGGTTAACACAAGGCCAACATACATGACCAGTTGATTACTATTAATACTTTTTTTGCTCATGTAATGCATGGACTATGTCTGAATGAAAATCGCACACTAAATTGTTGCTTGTATACCACCGTGTCAGTAAAGTCTGTTAGAACCAATTTGAACTGTGCATGCATACATACTGTATATTGAAATTAACAAGTATTATTTACATTTAAAATCCCATCTTTTGCTGGCTTTTTGTAAAACTTTAGGTTCAGCAGGAATGTAAATAATTACATCCAATGAAAAGAAACACAGATTGTTTGGTGGCTTGTAATTATATTTGGAAAATCAAAATCTGTGCCCCGCACATTCCACAGGCTTCCTAAAGCAGACAAAGAAGAGACGCTCGTCCACTGAACGCATGAATTTCAGAGGCTTGGAAAGGCTTGTGGGGTTCACACTGAAGTAATCAGCCTTTCTGCTCTGTCTCTGCCAAGGAATTAGCCTGGGAAATTCACCAAAATGTGGGAACAGCTTGGGAACAGATTGATGCAGAGGGGTGAGAGAGACGAGAGAGGCTTAGACTGTATGTGTGCACCATGAGTCCATTCCAGAGCAAATATATGGAAAAGCTTCTCCTAAGTAACTCAGCTCCTCTGAGCAAGGCTGTCACGCTCTCTGGTGTGAAGGATCTTGAGTGCTTGTGCCGGCCTGCTTTCATTACTAGCAGGTTTGCTCCTCAAATCGTCACTTTTTAACTACATTTTTTAGATTTGCTGGAAAAATTAGTTTTGCTTGGTCTAATAGAGTCCGAAACAAAGTCTCTGGTTCGTAGATGTGTTTTGAATCACTCTTTAAGTCTATTTTATATATTCATCTTGAAAGTCTTATATGATTTGAGGCATCATTCATGTCTATAGCACATAAAAAACATATAAATTATGCACTGAAGCATAATAATTTATGTTAGGGGATTATTCATTTGTATTTATGAATCCTGTTTTATATGTGCACTATCAGTGTAAAAAGCTGTGACATGCGGGTTCGTTTTCATGTAAATCTTGGCAAAGTTAAGCACATGTAAATGGCACACGCTTGTAGTACTTGGTACTGTTTTACTATTGACTCCATTTTTATTTTCAAAAATAAATTGCCTATTAAAAACCTACTCCGAATTGGCTCGTGCCAAAAGATTTGTGAGCAGTCTCAGCCACCAGAAGTTAATTTCATTGCTGTTTTCTGGTTGACATCCTCAGTCTGGTGTGGTTCTGTTTCTGCAAAGTGCTCATGGCAGTTTCCATGATCACCCACAGATCTGAACCTGGTCCCAGTTCAGGTAAACATGGTGCCCTAAAGGGGCAGTTGACCCTCTTTTTGTGGTGGTTATTTTTGGGTCCTACTTATGCATTTGGCACGTGTATTATTTTTTGTGTGGGTAGGTTTTGTCTTAATTATTAAGTCTAAATATTTCAGTAATATATACAGTATATGCAACAAAGATGTAAAGTTAATTGTAAAATAGAAAAATAATGCTTGACATAATCTGCTGTGTTGTAAATATTATATTATTATATATAGCAATTATTCTTTTATATTTAAAGTATTCTAATCTGATTTCTTATTTTGTATGCATTGTTATAAAATTATATTAATATATACATTTATACAATGCATTCAATTTAAATACTATATGTGTGTGTTTGTATACAGTATATTGTCGCAGGTGAAGGAATCACACAAAAATGATATTCAGTGAAAGCCCCGGAGGGTGGATTTTATTTACATGAAGGTGAGAGGTGAGAAGGTAAGTTGCGCTCCAGTGCTCTCTGTGCTCTCTGTGCTCTGTGGTTTCCCTTTGTGCTGATGAATAAAGTCCTTCTGTGGGGTGAAGGCCTACTGGTTATGGTCTGGGGACAAAAGGAGAGGAAGCATTAGCGTGTGCTCTCATAAAGAAGGTTCTCACTCTCTGTCGCTTCCCATGTGGCTTATGGCATCAGGTGTGACCGATCGGCCGATGATGAGGCAGGGCAGGTGTTCCTTGTCCGTTTCTAGGGCTATGCTGATGACTCCTCGGGACGCTCGTCACACTCCCAAACTCCCAAGGCTTCCTTTTCCACTGCAGCATAGTTTCTCTCAGCCTGGGTCGATCCAGCAATTCATCCACCCGAGGCATGAGGTACCCATCGAAATTTGCAGCACAGGTGTCTGCAGAGATCAGCCATTAGGAAGGACATAAATCCTTGATACTGATCCTTGATCAGTATCTCGACTGCTATGCCGACTCGGCTGGCTAGCAGAAACAGTTCCTGCACAAATTCCGTTCCGCAGTCATGGCCAGGAGAGTCGTTCCAGAGTCCCGTTTTGAGGTAGCTATTCCCAAGAGCACACCAGAGCTCACTGTCTCTGAGCACCCACACGAACCATTGCCAAGAAAATTTTGGGGGGGGCTATATAGCTATGATTGTGGTTGGGGTGGGTGGGTGGGTTGGATGCTTGCCCATGATCCACCGTGGACTCCAGTATCTCCCGATCTGCCTTGGCCTCCAGTTACTCCTGATCCACCCTGGAGGCAGTCCGATTCTGCTCTCCCTTCCAGCCTCCAGGGTGCCCACCCTCCCTCCCCTGTTGTTATTGTTGTGGTTTTTGGTGTTTTGTTATGGCAAGAGGGCTTGCCCTCCAGAGGGCTGTTCTGTTCTGTTATGGTTTTCCCTAATGTCTCCGTTTGCCCTTTTTTGATGTTTTCTGTCCTTCATCTGTTTATTGTGTTAATTTTTTTCCTGCCATGTTCCCCAGGTGGCTTGAGTCCCTATGTGCTCTGTCCAGTCTACTCGTTGCAATGCTATCGTTTATGTCTAAGTTTTCACACACTGCAAGAGGTATTTTGGCCCACTCCTCCATACAGATTTTCTCTAGATCTGTCAGGTTTCAGGGCTGTCACTGAACAACAGAGAGTTTCAGCTCTCTTTAAAGATTTTCAATTGGATTTAGGTCTGGAGACTGGCAAGGCCACTCCAGAACCTTGATATGCTTCTTGCGGAGCCACTCCGGTTTTCCTGGCTGTGTGCTTTGGGTAATTTTTTGTCCAATATGTCCCAATACATGGCCCGTTCATTCTCTCCTCAATACAGTGCAGTCATCCTGTCCAGAAAAACACCCCCATGATGCTTCCAGCCCCATGCTTCACTGTAGATATGGTATTATTGGGATGATACTCTTCATTCTTCTTTTTCCAAACACGGCGAATTGAGTTAAGACCAAAAAGTTCTACTTTGGTTTTATCTGACCACAGGACTTTCTCTCATAACTCCTCTGGATCATCCAGATGGTTCCTGGCAAACTTCAGACAGTCCTGGACATGGGCTGACTTTAGCAGGGGAACCTTCCGTGCAATGGAAGATTTACAACAATGAAGTCTTAGTGTATTACTGATAGTAGCCTTGGAAACAATGGTCCCAGCTCTCTTCACATCATTGACCAGCTCCTCCGTGTAGTTCTGGGCTGATTCTTCACCATTCTTAGCATCATTGATACCACACAAAGAGAGTCCGAGGGACATTGACAGTCATCACTAACCTCTTCCATTTGCTGACAATCGCTCCAACAGTTGTTCTTTTTTCACCAAGCTGTTTGGCAATTGCCCCGTAGCCCTTTCCAGCTTGGTGAAGGTCTACAACAGGGCTGTTCAATTGGTGGCCTATGGGCCACATGCGGCCCAGAATCAACCTCAAAGTGGCCCAGCCCA
>JAUCMT010000002.1:3560299-3605633 GCA_032357475.1 Enteromius thamalakanensis
CTGTCGATACGACATACGTCTCCGTTCCCTCCATCAGGGAACGGGGGTTACAATAGGTAACCTAGACGTTTTTTTTATAATCATAATTAGCGCATAACAAAATTGCTAAAAATGTAACAAAGAATTAAACTGAATATATGGTATATAATTTACAATAAGGTGTCATTTGGTAACATTAGTTACTGTAAAAACTAATATGAAAAAGTTTCAATACATTTATTACGCTATTTATTAATCATTGTAAATGTTAGTTAATGAAAATCCAGGTGTTTATTGTTTGTTCATGTTAGTTCACAGTGCATTAGCTAATGTTAACAAACACAACTTGTGGTTTTAATGTATTACTAAATGCTGAAATTAACATAAACTAAGATTGATAAATGCTGTAGAATTGCTTACTAATGTTTGCTAATGTTGTCAGCCAGCGTTAACTAATAAACCTGATAGGCCTATGTAATATAACAATCGGTTTTAAAAATCTATAATAATGTAAATAATACTAAAATATAACTGGTTGTAAGTTACTATGAACAGTCTATAACTGTCTTTACGTGTGACTAAATGTAATTTTTAGTAGTATGACAAGCTACTGTTGCTCGTCACTGGACAACATGACGGTACGACATAAAAATTCAATATGCTGAACCTGAAATATCCTTGGATTTCATTTCAGAAATCTGGTCACCTTGGTGTGTTTGTGTGCATAAGGGGATTTCCTGTTTTTGTAAGCACCACTGAGAGTCTCCCATTACTCTCCTGTCTGTGATAAGTGGACATATTTAAACATGAGTCATTGATCTGGAGTTAGAAAAACAAGCCAGCGGGGCAGCTCTCTTACACACATGCACACACAGATACATAACCATCTTCTTGCTAACATAAACAGTATTTCCACCACCAATTTAAAAACAAACTCAGAGGCTTTTATGCGCAAACAGGAGGAAAGAAAGCATGATCGAGGATGACAGGGTTTGTAGTCTGAACAAGGCCGCAGGTTAATCTACAAAACGTGAAGACATGGTATGATTACCATGCACAAAAACACATACCGAACATCCTGTGACAGTGCGTGAACATCCAAACGTCTAAATATCTGAGTTATTGTCCCCAGGCCTTGACCGACAGTTCTGTTTTCTTTTTTTTAACACTAAAGGCAGCCAGAAACAGTCACAAGGAGCTGCTTTTAGCCTGAGTGCTACACATAGCACAGGGATAGCTATAAAGGAGTGAGATGACAGCACCTAATACTTTCAACACTTTTAGCAGTATAGTTACTGTGTTTGTAGGGTATATTTAGCAGCAGCAGGGCAGTGATTAACTGTCAGCTAGCTTTAGCATGTAGCATGAGTTCATGTCTATTTAAAACTAAACGTATAGGAATGTTGCGGGTTCAAAACCAGTTAAGCTGTTTTGAGGTTTGTCAATGAAGTTGACTTCCATAGGAAATCATTCCGACTCAGAGCTGGGCTTATAAAAACAAACAAAACTGCAGTAATACATTTACAATGAAAAGTAGCGTAAGTTGTTATAAAATTATACTTTTTCATACTACTATTTAAGGCAAATGAATTTGCGTTTTACCAACCAATTCCTGTGGAAGGATTGTTCTTATGAGTATTTAGTTCCTACATGGTGTGCATATTATGTGATAATCAGCTTTAAATAACGACAGAAAAAATTGGATATAACCTTGCATAGACATGGTCAGTAAGCAGCTTTATAAAATTAATATTATGTCAATATACATAATGCTGAAATGGCTGTACTCCTGTGTAAAGGTAGTAGCATTCAAGTACATAATGTATTTAAGTTCTGCATGTCAATTGCAATTAAGTGAAAATGTATTTTAGTTTGAATTGTACTGTGCATCAAAATAAGTGCTCTTTTAAAGTATGACACAAACTCTTGAAACAGTTCTTGCACTTCAAAGTAAAACTCTTAAGTTTAAGTTTAAACTGTTTAAAAAAGTATACGCTACTCTCTTATTATATTAATTCATATTATCAGAAAGCAGTTTTTTAAAAGGTTTGAAGAACACTACATGTGAAGAGCTCTTTTCCAAAACACAATCCATTTTAATAGTTTTCAGGACATTGACACTTTTTACAGAGACCCATACATTTTGTTAATACTCAATTTATCCTGTTAAAAATGGTCTGTTGGCTCAGTCTGAACATGTTAAACAATGACTGTTAAATGAAACAACAATATTGGTCCGGTCACATCCGGTTAGATAACCAAGTCTTCCATCCTGGTCCGGTTTAGTCTGCCATATTGATTAAGTTAGGACGGTTTGCTTTGCTAAATATAACTTTTGATAATAACTTTACATGCTTTTTACCATTTTAACACGGAGACGGCTTAATTATCGACCGTTTTAAAGTGAGAAAATTCTATTCAGCAACTAATTTGAATAACTGGAATGTCACGTTTTATCTTAACTAAACTAAACATGTCCTTATTTATAGATATAGGCCTATAATACTCCACTAAATTGCCGCAATTAACTGGCATTATTTTAATTGTAACACATTTTATGATCATAAAGAAAACATGACAGTTGCAGTATGTGTCACAATAATTTTACAATTCTATTAATTTGTTATTCTTGCAAACAGCACCTTAACACTGAATGTGTCTACATTAATTAGACCATGTCTATGTAAGTAGCCTACAAAAATATTTTAAGAAAAAAAATATTCATTGGTCAATATACAATGAATAATAATAAATGATACAAATACTAACATAAACAATTTACGCTATAAATACTAGAATTTAGGCAATATTAGCTTATAAGTCATTCAGTTTTATTACTCACTGCCCCTTGTGTACTTTAGACCAACAATAAAGGACAGAACCAACTATAAAGGTGCATAAAAACAACATTTTTCTTTTTTATAAAGACATCCATCCGGACGTGACGTCATGCAAGATGGCTGTTGGATATCCATGTCTAATCCTCCAAGTTGCAGCGAGACAGGAGAGTAGATTAACGTTGGTAAACTTGAAAATGGTGCGTATTGACCGCTTCCCGTGGTTGAAAGAAAATACCTTCTGATGTTCATTTATCATCTCATTCATTTACTATAATTATCCCATATCCATATGCAGAATTTTGAAGTCGGATTTTTGCTGCAGTATTGTTGAAATACTTGCGTGTGAGCAGCTAGACCATATAACAATTAGCCTACTAATACTTTTCCATCCAACACTCTTTAAATATTAAAAGGGATAATTATTCATCATTTTGTCCAAAATAATTATTTCTCATTATTAAATAAAACATTTTGTTTTGTGTGCACATGTTGTACATTATTGCATTATTTTAACATGACGAACATGAGCTTCTTTATTACCAGTTTTGAAAGTTCTGAGTTACTTCCACTAGGGGGCAAAATATGACAATACCCATCCCCAACTTCGTCTAAAATCTAAAACATTTGCTTTGCATGGATGTAACTAAAAATGTACAATACTTTAATACATTTTTTAAATTTAGTTTACTCTTAATTTATATATATATATATATATATATATATATATATATATATACACTAATATGCATATACTATGTATATAAGGAACAATAGTATAAACCTGAATTAAAATGATTTAAAAGCACTATAAACCTGTAATAGTTTCAGAAGTGCATTCAAGTTCTCTAATTAAATATGTAACCATTCCTTAATTGTTCTTATGTCAGGTTTAATATTAAAGTCGTCCAGTATCATAGACATTTAATCTACTTCATTTACTGTAGACCACATTTATTTTAACAATACTGGTGAATAGCAATTACATTTATGTCTGTTCTTTCTACTGACCACATGGTGCTTTTTTCTTGTTTATTATTATTTTTTAATGGTCCATTTCAGGGCTTGTTATAAATGATATGATTATATGAACTATCTGGCTTGCTGCTAGTTTTTGTAGTTTGTAAATAACAGAATGTTTTACTTAATGGTGCCTGATGCTGGCAGAGTCTGGCAGAGCTCATCGTGACAGAGCTTGCATTACTGGCTTGATGCTTGTTAAGTGCTGGCAGGTGCTCTATTATACAGCAGGCCACTTGACTTGCCGGTAATGAGGCAGGCAGGCTTATAACTCTGACATGTCTAAATACCACACACATTCTTCCCCCGCCTTTCCCCACACACCAGCATCATTTCTGCTCAGAGTCAAACCATTCATCATCTGTTTGATTAAGTACACACATAAATGTAGCAGCTGGTAGGTTGACCTTCATGCAATTGTTTAAATTCAAAGGCAGGACGCTTCCATTGCAACCTTTAAAATGTGGGATACATTTCTAGTTAATGGATGATTCTGGAAAACCTGAAAGCTGTCATTAGCATCTTAGTGTAATAAGACTATTCAGCATCAAATGCATAATATAATTTATTCTTGTGACCTAAAATACAATCATATAAACCTGTAGGCACACATAATGTCTAAATAGGCATTTCATTAAAACAATATTACAATTTATATATCAGAATTTCTACTGTGTGACAGAACCCCACTGTATGCTTTGGGACTAAGCATCCATAATAGCTACATATGGCCATTAGCAACAGATTCCAGGTAAATATGGCATTAAAGGTATCCAGTACTCTAGTTAATAAACAGCTGATTACATCACTCTAACCAGACAAGTGAGTTTCAATACAGCATAGCACTTGAACTTGATTACAAGACCTGTCATGCTAAAAATATATAATTACAAAATATATATATATATATATATCACTCTCAAAAGCACTTGCTGATATTTGACTAAATATGTGTAAACACGTGTACAGTAGTTGATAGCTCGTGTTAGTTTATTTGAAAAAGCACTACTGACAATTATTAATCATGTTGTCAGCAGTTAATATTAGTCTTTAAAATATTCAAAAATGAATCAGCCACATTGCAAAAACTTTTTGTCTTGTTTTCTATCACAAATATCTCAACATTCATGAATCAAGATTAGAGAAGCAAATTAATTAAGGCATTAATGCTTGCTTTGCGGGGGGGGAGAAATCTAACAATAAATATGTGTCAGTAGCATAAGAAAAACATCATGTTTGTACAACCAAAAAAATAAATAAACATTTTTTTTGCAGTGTTTTCATTTACCTTTTACAATTAATTCATGTTTATGTGAATTTATCTTTTCTTTCATGCTCGATATCCCCTGATACAAATACTGTACTAGGAAAATAGTCAACTGTCTTTTCAAAAAGCACATTTCTAAACTCCTTAATAGTAAGAATCCTAAAAAGGAAGCTATACCCCATACACTTTAAAACTAAGGCATATGGAACTAAATTAAAACTACAGCAGCCTTGATTAAATATTTGATAATAAGTATATTATCAAACAACTAACAGCAACAACCATTTAGCTTATTTTGGTTGACTACTACCTTCAATAGACTTGTTCTAATTCAGCTAATATATGTGATCATGAACTGCCATATATAGTGCCATACAGTATATGTTATACAGCACATTATACACATGATAGCACATAATATGCTGCAGGCCAGTCTGTGCAGTAAGGACTTAACTGTAATACGCAATTGTTAGTCTACATTACTGATAAAAGAAAGGGCACTGGCATTGGGTTCATGCACATCAACCCATCTTTTTTGTGGTCTAGAACATGTTGGTTACTAAAATCTGGTGCAAACCTGCAGCGGCATCACAATCTGTGACAAGCTAGAGAAGTTATACAATTAATGCAATGATCTCATGAATTCTTTAGGTATTTCTCCCCAGGAAAACATGGAGCATAATTTGTAGTATGGAAAAGAGCAGCCAGCATATCCTTAAAAAGTGTTACTTTTGTGTTCCGCAGAAGAGAGGAAAGTCTCACTGAATCCTGTAAAATTGTAAGTCCAACATTCTTGTTTAAACAGTGGTGTAAACAGTGTTTGCCAGAGCATGACGAAAGCAAAACCGTTTTGGTTTTCCAAGCACACTTTGGTTTTTCACATGACCACACATTTGCCTTTGAGCTTCTCGGCTCGTTTTTGCTGCTTGCTCTTCTTGCCGTCGATCTGGAGGCTAACAGTCCTGCGTTTCTCCAAATTAAGCAGCTCTTGAAACAGCTCCTTAACGTTGTGATTTGTCTTAGCTGATGTCTCCATGAAGGCACACTTCCACCTCCTGGCCATAGTCTCTCCGTCACTGCTCTCCACTTCACGCCCGCTCACCTCATCGTTCTTGTTGCCCACCAGCATGATTGGGATGTTCTCAATGTCCCCCTTAATCAGACAGATCTGCTCGAAGATGGGCTTGAGCTCCTCCAGAGACTGTTTGCTGGCGATGGAGTAGACTAAGATGAAGGCGTGGCCTTTGGTGATGGACAGACGCTGCATGGCAGGAAACTGGTGACTGCCCGTGGTGTCTGTGATCTGCAGCGTGCAGATGCTCTTGTCGCAGCTGATCACCTGCCTGTAGGTGTCCTCGATAGTGGGGATGTAGCTCTCGCGAAAGGTTCCCTTCACAAAACGCAAGACCAAAGAGCTTTTGCCCACTCCTCCAGCTCCAAACACTACCACCCGGTAATCATTGCTTTGTTCTGGCATGGTATCACTCAAAATGACCTGGATGGGGGTAAAAAAAGAAAGGAATGAGTATGAAATAAAAAAATACAATGGTTGTCAATGCGGTGATGTTTCAAAAGTTACTAATATGCACACTAGGCTTTGCAAAGGTGTATACCATACCAGAGACAGTTTTTTTGTTTGTACCAAAAGTCCCTCATTTAAAACATAGCATTTGCATTACTCCTAAACTAAAAAAATTACCCAAATGGGACACTTTCTTAATGCCTTTAAATGAATTTATGCATTAGTGTTGAGACTTTTAAACTGAACTCAGCTTTTATATGAAATGTTTCACATATAACCAGAGTCAGTAGAGATATTGGCCAATGAGACCTCTTCCATTCTGAGATACACGTTTTCCCGATTAGTACGTTTCCCTTATTCGCTCAAAACAGGAGCAGCATCTACTCAGTGAGCACATGGATGCGAGCAAATACGGCTAGTGGAAATATATTACTTCTGTTTGTATTTTTGATTTATTTTTTTGGGTAGTAAACTGATGCAGTGCTGTCGGATGGATGGTGCAGGCAGAATGCGCAGAAAAAACAGGCAAGATAAAGGACAAAGAGAAACCAGCCGTGAACTGTGAGTACCCCCTATACCCTTACGAATATGCTATATAATACATTGCGGATAATAAAAACGGTACATTTTCAATAATATACATGGTATGAAAAAAAAAGACTGTTAAAATTTATGTGTTTTGAATAGATGCAACTCTAAACTCACCTTATTGTTGATGTTTTAAAACGCAATTCTAAATTCCTGTTGTCATGTCGCGGTTGATGATGGAAATGATGGGATATTTTTTCTCGGGGTTTGCGATTCCGCTAAAGATCCATCTGAGACATGATGACTGATATTTAAAGGGGCAGCGCTGTTTCCTGTAGGCGCTGACTGACTCTCTCCCGTTCTCTCCCCGTGACGTCACGAGGGATTTCAGCGTTTCTCCCCTGCTGTTGCAAAACACATGGGTCCATATGAACAACCCACATTTGGTGTGTATCCGGTTTTAGGCATACAAACATAATTTTTTTTGCATCTTATTCAGCTTTAGTTGTGCCATCTGTGTCAAGTAACCGTCAGGCTGTTTATTTAGCAATTTATACAATACAAATGGTTTCAGCTTTATACAGATGAAGGATAAAATAATGATGCTAGTCTTTTGTGAAGTTAAGAAATATAAAATTAAAATGTACTTAATTTTTAACATTTAAAATATAAATACAAAATATAAAAGGCAATATATTTGACCCTGGAGCACAAAAGCAGTCATAAGTAGCACATGAATATTTGTAGCAATAGCCAATATTGTATTTGTCAAAATAACACATTTTTCCTTAATGCCAAAAATCATTAGGATATTAATAAAGATCAGGTCCAATTAAGATATTTTGTAATTTGCTACAGTAAATATAGCAAAACATATTTTTTAATAAGGAATGCTCATTGCAGAGATTTAATATGGATAAATTTAAAGGCAATTTAATCTTTTTTTGTTGTAGATGTTGTTTTTGCATCCTCAGATTCCAGATTGTCTTATAGTTTGATTTCAGCCAATTGTCCTTTTCTAACATACCATACATCAATGGAAAGCTTATTTAATAATTTGTGATGTATTTGTGTACAGTACATGTAACAGAAATAGACTCTAATGTCTGGTTTTGTGGTTCCGGGTCACATATTTTAACTTTTGTCGGCTTTAGCTCTTTTGCATATTTAATAATCCACAAGCACCTTTGCACTGCAAAGAGTTTATGGCTGCTTACAAAACCTGAAAAATCTTGCGTTCTCTGAGGGGGAAAATACTCAAATTGTCCTAACCATATTTTTTACAGGTACCTGTGAACATGAAAATGCGTTTTAAGGAGAGGTAAACATTTGGAGCTGTGAGTTCACCATGCAGAAGCTGCTTCTGAATTCAGAAGCACATACTAGCAACTCTCAAAATTTCTTTCTGTGGCAAAAGTAGTAAGACAATTATGTGTCTCATTTCAAATGCTGCTCCCTCTGGATTGATTCATTAGTCTGTATGCATCATTTATAGTCTCTTGTCCGAAAAGCAACCATTATAAAATTTACTGTTATATCTTTCTAGGCGTAAATTACTATGGACTATAATGGTGGTTGCGTTTCTGAAATAATACAGCACCTATGATATTTGTGACCAACAAAACAGGTCTGTGGGTATAAAGGCAGAGGCTTTTCCTCTTTTTTTCCAAACATTTGCTCAGTATCTTGCAAATGGGATGCAGCAACTTTACAGCTTTGGCTAACCTTTCAAGTCTCCAGGAACATTATTATGCTAATGCCTCACCTTAAATTTTGAAAAAGGTTTTAACATTAATGAGCTGTGCAGGGATAGGTTGCTGCTGTTATAAGCATGATGTTCTCTTCATTGACATGAATTTCACTGGGTGTGGTCGGGATGAGAGATTTTTGGCAGTAAGTATGTAAACAGTTGATCCCATCATGAGACCTGTCCATGGTACTGAATCCCTTAACCACCTTTTGAACCACTGGAGAGAACGAATATCATGTTCTTAACCTTAAAGGCACAGTATGTAAGATTTTTGTTTTAAAATATTCAAAAACTCAGAAATCCCAACCTGCAAAAAATCATTTCAGGGAGATGAGATGCCCCGCTAGTTTTTTTTTTAAAAAGAGGAAGTTATTATGGACTGTGGGCTCATATTTTAGCCAAAAATAAGGGTTTGAGGTTAAAAAACATGCAGCTTTTGTCTTCCTAAGATGTTAACTGATGCACTGCAGTTGTGTGGATTACATGTGTGGTATTGTGATGGTTTTATTAGCTGTTTGGACTCTCATTCTGATGACACCCATTCACTGCAGAGAATCTGTTGGTGAGACGGTGATGCAGTGCTACATTTCTCCAAATCTGGTGAAGAAACTCATCTACATCTTGGATGAGCTTAGGATGAGTTTATTTACAGGACTTTATTAACATCTTGCATATGATGTGATCAGCCCCCATGACCAAAAATACAGCTCATCTTTAGTGTCTTGGCATAACGATGGCAGAATTAATGTGATTTTTTTTACAAAACCCATAATATTTATAAGTTGTCCAGCTTAATAAGTACAAGTTTGGTACATATATAAGTATGCATGTACAAATATACAATCAGTACCTAGTAATTTACCCCTTACACTCTCTTGAGCTAACTTTTGACTATTAAGGGAGGACCAAGCAAATCTAAACAGATTAAACATTTGACAAGATGCTTTTAAAATAAAATTGACTTTCTTTTGCTTTCTTTTTGTAAAATATGTTACATAAACATACTTGTATTGCACATTTCAAACAGTAAAATGATAATAGACCCAAGTGTAAACTACCGTACATGTGGGTTTGATAAAACCATCTTTGATCAGTTTAGGAAAATAAACGGCTGCTAACCACAGCGTCTATTGGTATCACAGATGTGGTTGCTATGAACGAGTTTCAGTTGTTGTGAAGCATTGTGCTGCCCTCTCCTGAGAGCAGACGAAACTTGACAAACTGAAACCTTACATTACAGTACTAATAAACTCACGGCATTACAATGATTTCTGAAGGATCATGTGACTCTGAAGACTAGACTAATGATGCTGGGAATTCAGCTTTGAATACAGCAATAAATTATTAGGTTTTATTGTAATATTCAGTTGGAAAATAAATTGTAAAAATATTTAATGTTATTACAGTTTCTACTGTATTCTTTCTCTTGATAAACAAATGAAGCTTTGGTGAGCAGAAAAGAGTTCATTAAAGACATTTAAAATTTTATTGAAAATTGTTTCCAGAAATTTCACAGATGTCGTATTTAATCTAACCAAGGGCAGGTTCCAGGAAAGAAAGAAAAAAAAAAGAGAACGAATCGCTGCCACCATTTACCAGGTCTCAACATACCATGAAGCGTTAAATGCGAGTTTAAAGTAAATGTCACTTTGTTGCGAAATTCTTAGATGATTGTTTGTGGCACAGCTCTGCATTTCTCTCTGTTGCTAGGGTGAAACACTCTGTGTTGGCATTTGTAGCATAAGATTAATTATTTTAGCATTTATTATAATTTTACAAAACAACACTTAAACAAAGTGCGATTATCACAGACTGACATTCAGATAAAATTCTGAACATTGTGAGCAAAGATATACAATTTTATTTTTGTGTACAATATCACAGCTGGGTTCAGCTCAATGAACTGCGAACACATCTGCTCTTCCTGCTAGGTTACCTATTGGAAACCTTGCACATGTTTATTCACAGTTTAGTTTCTGCATTATTTTATGGGTTATTACTTTTTATGAGAAGGTTGTGGCTTTCAGTTATTGATTTACGTTTTTATGAAATGTTAAGCAAAGGATTGCTTTCTTTTAAATATCTCAATAGATGTGCTAATTAGGAGGATGTATTGAATAGTCATCTTGATTAAATTTAAAAAACATTTTTCAGTATAAGTTATATGTTATGGACTGTAATGTCAACCCTAACTTTAAGAAAATGAACATTTAAGTGGATTATTCCTTGGGTAACTCCTTGGATTAAATATCTGCTGTTATATTTTTTCGTTCTCAGATAGAAGAGGAAGTTAAAGATAGGCCAAAAAAAAAAATAGTGAAGGAAGTAGGCAGAAGTTTCTCAAAATGAGGAAGTCTACAAATAGTTCCATTTAGTTACTGAAGTTTGTGTCTGTTCAATACTATCAACTCAAACTTTTCAGTACACAAGTATTCGCTCAGTTTCAGTTTACTCTTAGCACTGGTGCTCCTGAATTGGCAGCTTCTTTTGAACTATCCACTGAGTTTTTGGTCATACCACATCCTGTTCAGTTCGAGAGCTTTTTTGAACATGGTATGCAGTCACTGTCCAAAGTGAGGGGAGTCGAACACTTTGTAAGGTAAGAATATGTCTGTTTATGTAGTGCATGAAATTGTTTTCTCAAGCGTGTTGTTAAACTGGACCAAATCTTCAGGTTGAGTAAATTAGGAAAATTTTTTATCAATTTAGTGAATGATGAGAAGGGGGGGAAAAAATGACAATTTACAATTACAATACAGTTTTTTTCAAAAGCAGTGTTGTATTATAAAATGAGAATAATCGTCATGCAGTATGCATCTTTTTTAATATTCTATTAATAAATCTTCATTATTGATATGGAATCAAGAAAATAAAAGGAAAAGTGAAATTCTAGTGAAATTATCTGTATAATATAATATGCACTTTGTTGTGGCATTACTTGATCTGGCATTATTTATTTACTTTGAAGCAAAAAAGCTAAGAGCAAGAATATCAGATGTTTCTCTGCCTTCTTGTGGTCTGATGTTTTAAAGAAGGGAATTATTAGTTTGTGATGAAAAATGGTTAATAATTCAACAATAATGACTTGCATATACGATGTTTAAACATAATATGTGGTGAAGTCCAAATTGTAGATCACTACGGAGGCTTTGGTGTTCAAAATATAATTAAAAAGGAAACAACCTGAAAGTTACGGGTTTTTGAAACTTTTATGAGAAAGATGTTATGACAAACATAACAAGTACTGCTAAATTATGAAATTCATGTTTTTACTTGCATTGTTAAATTTTTATTGTGTTCTAATATAATTTCTAATAAAAGAGCTGTATAATTTAGAAGTGTTTTTACGATTGCTCTTAGACTTTTCAATATATACAAAAGTAATTATTATTTTTAATGTATTACACAAAGCCAAACTTACTTTTAAAAGATCATTAGAGCAACATATTTATCTATCTGTGTCCTAATATAGGGCATGATATTATTATTCCACCATTTTGGCTAAATAAGACACCTTAATAAAATACATTTTACAATAGCTCACAAAAACGGCTACAACAATTACTAAGATTTAGTAGCACATTGCATATTTAAACTTGCAAGTCTCTGTACCTTTACATGTTTTATTGCTTTGCTGCATGTACTGATTTAACACAAAGCTACAACCACATTTTCCATTACAAACCTTGCATTTTACTGTTAGGTTACAACAACACTGGCCTTTTCTTGCTCAGCCAATCTGGGTTCTTCTTTATGGAATCTTTTGCGGTTGAATTTGATAAATCTTCTCAGACTTGCTTCTCTTTCATGCACCAGGCCCTGAGGTTTTGTATAAGCATATGTTTTTGAGGTTGCTTTTTAGCAAGTAAAAAGCATCAAGGACGTATTTTCGCATATTTTTGCTGCGTTTGGCATTTTGTCAAATACATCATTGACTGGTAATAATAAGAAAATGTATGTATATTTCTAGAGAAGAAAATGAAGAAGAATGAAAATAAATACACAGTCATACCAAGATGTATCAGTTTAAACTGGGATTATATTTCTGGAATTAATTGTTGGTTATGTTCAGAGTTTGTCACACTTATATATGTTGCATTAAGTAACATTGAAGCATGAAAAATGATTTCAATGTAAGGTGGCAGCTGTGTAACCTTGATTTGTATCCTTGACGAGAGCGGATTCATCTGCTTGTCATGTATTATCTTTAAGTGCCTTAAACATCTCATGGGAGTGGGCTTAAGTTGTACGTAGTAGAGGCTGGATGTTATTGCAAAAGACTTGACCGCTTCCTCTTACTGCGTGAACTAGTTTCTCAGTGGCGCATGTCTGTTAACTTCCTACCCAAGTTTAAAATATATACACATACATGTGTTTGTGTAATTTGCTTTGAAAGAGAAAAAACTAGGTAAAGAAAATACAATTGGTGTTTCTTGGTATCTTTAAAACCTTTTGATCTAAAGCTTAAATTCTCTGACTATATTTGGTATATACAGTGTAGCTACATATAAATATGCAAACATTTTTTTAAATGGATATAAATCCAAAATTTAAATAATGGCCAAAAAGTGGCTTGTATACATAGAAACTAATGAGTTAATTGGTTATAATATAAGGGGGTGAAATTATAAGATAAGTTTGATCTGTTAGAATTTATTCATCAGTTTTGTTTTGTTTTTGTTTCATTATAAATTAATAATAATTTAAAAAATATATAATAATAAAAAGTGAGTCACCCAAAACTTCAGAAGTGTACACTATATGATTTTCGTCTTCCATGTATAGTCCCATAATATTCTGAAATGTTCCAGAAAGCACTAGAATGTCACAGAATGTTCCAGAATGTTAGATCACAACTGGATGTTCTAGAATCCTTGCAACTGGTACATAAATGTAATGTTACATAATTCATAATGACCTCAAATTTGACCAAAACACTGGTGCTGTGTGAAAATAAATAGTTCATTGAAATTAATTTAATGCACTTGGAGTAGTTATCAAAAAATGAGAAAGAACTGAAAGTCAGATTAACACTAAAGATGGTGATAAAGTTAACGCATGACATAAATAGCAAGTGATGGGTGTGAGAGACAACGTTCATCACACACAAAGACAAAAGAAGTAAAACATGAGTGATTTCTGCATTTTGATGCAATATTTTATTGCTTTGAAAATACACCAATACAGAATGATTAAATACAGCACATTTAAACTATTGGTCACACTTACATTTAGGGACCAATTCTCACTATTATTTATGACTTTTACCTCAAACTCCTAATTTGCTGTTTATTAATAGTTAGTAAAGTAATTGTTAAATACTGGTTTATATTAAATGAATCAAAATTGGGGCATGCATAATAAGACATTAATAATGTGCTTTATTGTGCTTTACTATCAAACATCCAGTGTGCAAGTAATATAGTTAAGAATGAGAACTGGTCCTTAAAAAGAAGTGTTAACCATTTATTTTATTACCTATGACATATATAGACCTTGTTATATAAGGTTATTATTTCTTTGCTTGAAGCCTCTCTGATTTTCACTAAAAATATGATCCAAGGTTTTTAAGAAATTATCTATGTGTGCTCTATATTTGTAAAAACTGTCTTTGACGTGGAAAAGTGCTTAGCGTCATGTCAGGGTCTGAGCGTGCACACTTTTTCTTGTTCAAATACTGCAGGTTTCAACAAGCTGTTCATGTTCAATTTTGATAATGAGTGCGATTTGTTTTTATTTATTTATTTTGTCTTGCATGACTTTTAATTCATTTGTTGTTTGCAAGGAAGAGATCTGAAACCATTCTTTTGTGCTTGAGTTCAAGATCATTTGCAATTCATAGATTTCACATCTGAAAGAGACGCATGCGTACATACATTTTATAGTTACTGTACACGTATGCATATATGTGACCCTGACCTCTAAACCAGTCACAGGAGTCAATTTTTATGAAACTGAGATGTATACGTCACCTGAAAGCTGAGTAAATACACTTTCCATTGATGCATAAAGCAATATTTGGAAATATTTAATATTTATTAATATTAAGCAATATTTAAGATAAAACTATTTGAGGGTTCCAAGAATCTAAATATTAAGAAAATGTCCTTTAAAGTTGTCTAAATGAAGTTGTTAGCAATGCATATTACAAAAATTGCATGTTGATATATTTATTGTAGGAAATGTATGGATCATGATCTTTGCTTAATATCCTAAGGATTTTTGGCATAAAAGAAAAATGTATAATTTTGCACCATATAAAATGTATTGTTGGCTATTGCCACAAATATTACAATGGGTTTTGTGCATTTAAGAGATGATCGTATGACCAAATTTAGAATAGATATGGCACAACATTTTATAACTAAGGCCTATTGTGTTTCTCAGGTTATTAGCGGTCCTCTGAGCTTTGGCAGACGGTTGAGCAGATATGGTAGACAGGGTGCAGGGACTGCCATACTTCTTCGGCAACATCACGCGAGAGGATGCAGAGGAGTACCTGAGGCAGGGAGGAGCGGGGGATGGCTTGTACCTGCTGCGCCAGAGCCGCAGCTTTCTCGGCGGATTCGCTTTGTCTGTGGCCCATGGCCGCCAGTTCTACCACTACACCATAGAGAGGGAAATGAATGACACCTACGCCATCGCCGGTGGAAAATCCCACAGAAACCCAATAGATGTGATCGACTACCACTCGCAGGAGTCCGACGGGCTTGTCTGCCTGCTGAAGAGGCCCTTCAACCGGCCCCGGGGGACCGAGCCTAAAGTCGGACCCTTTGAAGACCTTAAGGAGCAGCTCATTCGCCAGTACGTCAAACAAACCTGGAACCTACAGGTGGGTGCCACTTCATCTGCTAACACTATGGTGTAGTCAACAATAGATAAACGTGCTTAAAAAGGTTCTTCACAGCGATGCCACAGAAGAACCATTTTTGGGTTCCACAAAGAACCATTCAGTCAAAGATTCCTTAAAGAACCATCTCTTTTTTACCTTCACAAAGAGCCTTTTGTGAAACAGAAAGGCTCTTCAGATGTTAAAAAAGGTTCTTCTATGGCATCTTGAAACACCTTTATTTTTAAGAATGTATATACTGTAGGTAACTTTGTGTGTACACTTGAGTTTAGCCTACTAACCCTAACCATAACCCAGCAGTCTACTTTACTGTAAAGACTGCTAGTTGCGCTGACAAAAATAAAGCGCAATCCTTTAATTCATTTTACAAAAAACTTTATTTTAAGGTTAAACGTTACATAATTTCTCTTTATTTTGATGGTCCCTTTAACATATTTAGTTGCACCTGCATATCTACTAACTCTCATTATAACTCTCATTAGCGTGGTTGTAGAGTATTAGTAGACTGGTAGGGTCGACATGTACTTGGAAAAGTTACTTGCAATCTCTGCTGTGAGACCATCAAAATAAAGAGTAAGCAGATATTAATCAGTTTGTTGAAATGTAAGTGCAGTGTTACTTATTGTCAACAAAATGCTCAAAATGGACCATCAAAATAAAGTGTTACCCATACTATTATATGATAACACTAAATGATTTGTAATTACATGCAAGTAACACTAACCATTTAGTAACTACATGTAGTAAATAAATATCACTCAGTTCCTAATTGTATAATTGCAGTGTAACAAGGACCGAAAACAAAGTGTATCCTTATTTTCTTTGCAACACACTTGCATGTCATGCTGTACTGTAATATTTTGGTGAACTTTGCAGTGTCTTTTGTATTTTCATACAATACATACTTCTTGTGCTCCACTGATGGTGTGTTTAGGTGGGAATTCATGCTTACTTTATTTCTAAATTACCTTTTACTAAATACCTTACTTTACCTTACTATGTAAAATAGTTATGCTTTCTCATGAGTTTGGAATTTGAGCCTTTTGGGACAAATGCTTAAGTAGAGTATTGTATTTACTGTTTATTTACCGTTGTTTTGCCTTTTCCTTTTGAATACACCATTTCAGTCAGAATTGAGATTACGAGAAGAAAAGAAGTTGTGAAAATTTCACTTGTCGCAACAATCTTCACACATGTAGTTTTTTTGCAATACATTTCTGCAGCAAATTGTGAACACATTTATGTGCTGCGTTAAACAAATAATATACAGAATTTTGCTATGAGACAGAAGCAGTTATTACAGTATCTGTGTGTGTTTGTCATGTGCCAGGGATCGGCTCTAGAGCAGGCTATCATCAGCCAGAGGCCTCAGCTGGAGAAACTCATAGCCACAACGGCTCATGAGAAGATGCCGTGGTTCCATGGTAAGATCGACCGCGAGGACTCAGAGCTGCGGCTGCTCAGGAGCTCAAACGTCAATGGCAAATTCCTGTGAGTCTCATTCCCTTTGTTGGACTGTGCAAGTCCTAGATAAATGAAACATGATCTTGGGTGTAAATAATTACATTCGCAAAGCTTTAGTAGAAAGTTAATGTTTAACATAAACCTTAAACACTTGAAGAACCTTTCTGTTTCACAAACAAAGGTCTGTGGAAAAAGAAGGTTCTTTACCTTATAAAAGGGTAAGAAAGAGATGGTGCTTTCAAGAGCCTTGTCTACATGGAACCAATAATGGTTAATTTATTGAACAATCTTTTTTAAGTACCTTTATTTTTAAGAGTTTACCCAGAATACATACCTTATTAGCTACAGTATGTCATCTAGATTTATACTTCCATTCAAAAGTTTAGGATCAGTAACATTTTTATTTATTATTTAAAGAAATTACACTTTTATTCAGAAAGAAGGCGTTCAGTTGATTGAAACTGACAGTAAACACATATATATTGTTACAAAAGATCATGCAAAGTTACATATGATACATGTATTTACAATTATAATAACAATTAATTATGCATAATTACATTCAAGTAACCCGAATCCTAACCATATAGTTAGTACTTTATCTATTTCATTTACTACTGAATAATTACACTGTAACAAGGACACTTAAAATAAAATATAACCAAGATTTCAAATAATTGCTGTTCTTTTGAACTTTCAAAATCAAAGTTTCAGTTTCCAGAAAAATATTAAGCAGCGCAAAAAGTGTCCAAAACGGTAAAGAAAAGATTTGTGCAATTGACTAAAAATCATTTAAGGTTAGAGGTTTCAATCAATTTATTTCAATAAACAAATTCAGTAGATTAACTTTCAAAATTTTTATGAAAAATTTAGCAAAAAATAATTGGTTTGCAACCACTTTACCATACTTAATACTTATTATTTCGGAAGGATCATGTGACATTGAAGGCTGGAGTAAGGATTAATTTTTATATATATATTTACATAGAAAACACTTATTTGAAATTGCAATAATTTTTCACAATTGTGCTGCTATTACTGTATTTTTAAGTAAATGTTTTGCAAATAACATGGTTTCGAGAGGATCTTGAACGAGTAATCATGCACGGCTGGCAGGCGGTTATCCTAATCATCCCTTGTTTATTCGCACCAATCATATCACTTCCCCTTCACTCTCCCAGCTTTCATTTTCCCTTCATCTCGCTTCATGCATCCCTCCTTCACCCCCGCCAATTATTACCATTTTCATTCACGCCTCCCGGGGGGAGCAGGCAGTAAACAAGCCAAACGCCAAACTCTTACCCACGCTAGGGTTGCATCCTTTAGGGTTCGGAGTTCGCCGTTCTACCTACTCGCTCCCAGCTAGCTCACCAAATTTGCTTACTGTTATATTACAAGGAAGCATGAACTCTTGAAAACAAATAAAGTCTTATATATCTTATAATAGAGTCTTTTGAATGGCAGTGTATATAAAAAAATAGACATAAAATAATAATATATTTATTGTGCTTCAATTTCACAATTGTTAGTAATTAAGAGTTGTGGTTAAATTTTAACATACCTATGTGCATGCACTCTAATCATTTTTAGTGTCTAGATTAAGATTTTAAATAACCTAATATATATTTATCTTCATTTTAAATTTATCAATCATTTTAAAATTTGAATCCCAAAACTATTGCGAAGAAATGATTTCTGAAAACACAAGGTGCAGGTTGAATTCAGCAGGGCTTTGGACTGCTCTGAAGTGAAAGAAGCGAGGCAGAGAGGCTGCGTGTGGTTTCCGCTGTCACACTGTTGAGAGGACTTCCTGAAGTGACCAAAGACACTGTGTGGAGGCGGAAAACAAGAGCAGGGCTGGGTGGGGGAGTGCGTGTCAGTACAGTATGCGCTTGCTTTAAATAGAACACTTGCCACCATCTTAAAACGCACGCATGAAGTGAAGTGTACGAAACAATGGAAAAAAAGGACAAATGTTTTTTTCATCAGTAGAATCATGTTAATAGCTTTAAACATACTGTTTTTTACTAATGCTTTATGAAAAAAAATGTATCAATATGATATTATATTTATTTTTTGTTTTAATATTAAAACGTTGATTAAACATTAGTTTGTCTCTATATCCACGTCCATCGAATCGGTTTTGAAAGTGTTTTTCTCCTCCAGCTCCATCTAGTGTTGATGTGTGTATAATATAATCAGAGCTCATTTTGCAAGAACGTCTGTAAATGATTGTGAAATATTCTTTGCCTTCAGTTTAACATTTACTGTATGGTTCTCTCTCCCCCTGACAGAATTAGACAAAGAGAAAACAATGGCAGAAACGTGTCCTATGCTTTGTGTCTCCTGCATAATAACCAAGTCATGCACTATCGCATTGATAAAGACAAGGCTGGCAAACTCTCCATTCCTGACGGGAAGAAGTTCGACACACTTTGGCAGGTAAATAAGTTGTCTAGAAAAAAGTCTTAAGAGATGATCTGCAGATTTGTCACTTAACTTTTTTTTTTTTTTTACAGTTTTTTTTTTATTTTTAAAGTGCCCCTATTTTGGGTTATAAAAAGGATTTCTAAACAACAGTTTGACATGTATGCAAGATCTAAAAACACATTTTAATCTTTAGTTCAGTGACTCCCAAATGATTTGTTAAACGATTAATTTTTCCAAACCTTTCAATGATTGGTCAGTTGTGTTCATTGGTACACAACGCTCCATAATAGGGCCACCCTAAATGTTTTTTGTAACACTTTAGCATAGGATCCAATTCTCACTATTATTTAGTTGTTTAATGTAGAATAAGGCATTAATATGTGCTTAATCTGCAGTAATAAATGGCTAATATAATATTCTAGTAATATGCATGCTAATAAGCAACTAATAGGTGTCACTGTAAAATAAAGTGTTACCATTATATGAATATAAATATATACATGTAAATATTTTCTAAACATATTATGTATGTGTGTGTATTTATATATACATAATAAATATACAGGGTACAAACATTTGTTACATTTGTGTTATATATTTGTTTTGGTGTGGTGACCATCAGGACAAACGCCATGTTGTATTTAGATTTCCTGGTTGAGCGCGCATGGTGCATTGCATCAAAGGTCCAGCAAGGTAAACGCTACAGTTAGGCCATTAACTAACCTTCAGAAACATCTCTCACACTTTGATTAAGAGAGAAGTGCATGGTTTGAATGAGGTAAGTGTGCAATCAAAGCCTATGTTGATATAGAAATAGTTCGATTTCGGTGATGCGTCACAACACTACCGTGTGGCTTTTCAAACGTGTGCCTATTTGGAGAATGTAAAGAAGTCATGTTATATAACTCAAATCCTCCTATATAAAGCAATATGTTTACAAAAGATACATTGTGTATGTATTCTTTTCAGATGAGCTTTACGTGACACTGATGAGTGTTTATTGACCGTTCGTGAAAAGCAAAGCATTCTATGAAATAGGCCTCATCGTAAGAAGCGTAACCACAGTACTGTGTGGTGCTAAGATGATGTCCAGTATCTGGCTTTGATGTGCACTGTGTTGTGTGTTACAGCTGGTAGAACATTATACGTACAAGCCTGACGGCCTGCTTCGAGTGCTCACCGAAACCTGCCCGAGACCAGCACAGGAATCATTCGTAAGTAGAGTCACAATGTGTTCTCATATCGGCTTGCTTCAAAGACAAGACATAAAAGTGCACTGACATGTATGTAACAGACTATATAAACCACTCATATTCAGGAATGTTGTACTGTTTCAAATATCCACTGAAAATAAGCATACACTAATTTAAAGAAAACTAACTTTTAAACAGTTCACTTCTTTCTGGTGTAATGAATTAGAGAAGTGGTTCTCAACTGGTGGGTATTGACCCAAAAATATCACAGACGTTAGAGAAAGATGATACTTAATGCAATAATACAATGCAATTTACCATATAGATTATAGAGATGGAAAGAATATGAGATGGGAGGAAAAATTCCTTCAAGAAACACTGCATTTACATAAAAAGAAATAATTGACTTTTCATTAAAAACTTGCATGTGTTGCAAAGAAAGCAAACACTTCCCCAAGGAAACTGGTGTTTAAATGTAAAAATTTTCCCAAGAAACATTGCAGGAAGGAACAGAAGAATTGAACTTCCTGTTCTTTCATTAATGTTGCGTTCCTCCGAAAATCTTCAAGGAAGGCAAAATGTCCCCCAATGATGTTTACATTTGCTTACATTCAACGAAACAACTTTTAATATTTTAAATAGCACAATAGCTAATATTGTGATCACGAGAAAACAAGAAAGATATCGAGTGTTAAAGGGTTAGCTCACCCAAAAATGAAAGTTCTTTCAGAAGAAGCCAATCAGAGTTATATTAAAAAGTGTCCTTCTAAGCTTTATCACTGCAGATAAGGGGGTTCCCTTTGACAGTCAAAAACTTGTTAAATAAAGTATGTGCAAACATAAAAAAGTCCCTCACACAGTCCCCTCCCCCATAATGAATCCATGGTAAGATACCTTTTTCAAAGATAATAAGCACCTTTTCTCACTTGGCGTGTTGGCGTTTTGGTAAGTTTGGACGCATTTATTTAACATATTTTATTCTGGACTGTTAAAGGGAACTACTTGCCTACTGCAATGACAGAACAATTTTTAATATAACTCCGATTTCCATTCGTCTGAAAAAAAGGAAGTCCCATACACCAAATATGCTTTGAATTTAAGTGAACTAACCGTTTAAATCTGTCCAGAAGTAAAGCCTGCTGAGAACCACTGACCTTGACTGTACAAATCCATTTAACACAAGGGCCACTACAAATGCTGGCATGTAAATGTTGCTGAATGTACATTGAATTTGTGATTTTGCAGAGCTAATCATTGAAGAGTGGGTAATGGATGTATAGCATAACACATTAGCATCAAATAGTGTAAGATACAAATAACCTAATGCTCTTTAAAATTGTGGTTTCTAGATAGGTGCCACAGGTGGGATTCTCTCCAGAATCAAATCATACACCTTCCCCAAACCTGGCCATAAAAAGGTGCACTAACACACCCCTCTCTTCCTCCCTATCCCCCACTGACAGTGGTAGGACCCCTGCCTTGCTTGCGTGTGGTTTTTGCTTGCAGCTTCACCATTGGGACGCCTGGCCCCCTATCTGATCTCTTCCACTATTCACTGCCCTGTAGATCACATCCAGTCTCCAGTTTTGATTTACGTTCACGTAAATGAAAAGAACAGTTGCACATTTCTTTGTTGACTCAACATGATTGCCTCTCCACCTTATTTTTAACATGAGTGAGAGCATGACTTTTTTTAATGTGCGAGGTTTCCAGTTTCATTAATTTCCGGTTACTTTAGTTCTGCAAAAACAGCTCCTTCCTTGGTATTCCAAACTTGCATTTGTCGTCATATTTTTTGTGAAAATGTATTAGCCAAAATTTGTTTGTAGTCCAAATT
Source organism: Enteromius thamalakanensis (assembly GCA_032357475.1). NCBI lineage: Eukaryota > Metazoa > Chordata > Actinopteri > Cypriniformes > Cyprinidae > Enteromius > Enteromius thamalakanensis. The sequence goes on from JAUCMT010000002.1 coordinate 3,582,977, forward strand.
TACCATTTACAGTTTACTGTAGTTTGGTATTATTCTAGTTGTTTTAAAATAGTGGCTAATGAATTAGAAATCTCGCATATTTAAAGCAAATAGCTTACTTTTGCCTTGCGGAATAAGGTGGTGAAGGATGTAATGCAGGGCATGTGCTTGAGTTAGATGTTTTTTGAAATACTGTTATGTATATACAGCCTGATCTTGCTGCAAATCATACATATTTTGCGAGTTGCTAATTTGTGTGAATGACCTACACCTGACCTCGCCCCTAAACCTGTTTACACAAATCATACAAGTGAGTATGAGATTTGTCTGAACGAAGAAAGTCACATACACCACGGTTGCTTCGAAGGTAAGTAAAAGACAGGCTAATTTTCATTTTTGGGTGAACTAACGCTTTAAATCTGTCCAGAAGTTAAAGCCTGCTGAGAACCACTGACCTTGACTGTACAAATCCATTTAACACAAGGGCCATGCAAATGCTGTCATGTAAATGTTGCTGAATGTACATTGAATTTATGAGTTTGCTGAGCTTATCATTGAAGAGTGCGTCATGGATGTATAGCATGAAACATTAGCATCAAATAGTGTAAGATACAAATAACCTAATGCTCTTTAAAATTGTGGTTTCTAGCTAGGTGCCACAGGTGGGATTCTCTCCAGAATCAAATCATACTCCTTCCCCAAACCTGGCCATAAAAAGGTGCACTAACACACCCCTCTCTTCCTCCCTATCCCCCACTGACAGTGGTAGGACCCCGCCTTGCTTGCGTGTGGTTTTTGCTTCTAACTTCGCCTGTGGGACGCCTGACCCCCTCTTTGATCTCTTCCTCCATTCACTGCCCTATACATCACATCCAGTCTCCAGCAATAATTCTTCATATACAGACATAATCAAGTTCTGATTTACACTCACTTAAATAAAAAGAATGGTTGCACATTTTTTGTACATATTTTACGAGTTGCCAATTCGTATGAATTTGTACGAATTACCTACACCTAACCGCGGTGGACCCTAAACCTACCCATCACTGGGGTTTAGACAAATCGTACAAAATCATCAGTGAGGCCGTACGAATTCGTACGAAATAGCCACCTTGTAAAATATGTAAGAACTGGTCGTATATACTATTGCATTTTTTGTTTACCCACCTTGATTGCCTCTCCACCTTATTTTTAACGTACATTTTGGCATGACTATTTTTAATGTGCGAGGCTTCCAGTGTCATTCGTTTCCAGTTATTTTAGTGCTGCAAAAACAGCTCCTTCCTTGGTACTACAAACTTGCATTTGTTGTCATGTTTTTTGTAAAAATTGATTAGCCAACATTTGTGTGTAGTCCAAATTTACCATTTACAATTTGGTATTATTCTAAATATAAGTAGTGGCTAATGAATTGGAAATCTCACACATTTAAAGAAAATAGAATACTTCTACCTTGAAAAATAAGGTGGATAAAGGATGTAACTCATGGCACATGTTCTTGAGTTAAGTTTTTTTTTTTATATAATGTTATATAAATACACCCCGATCTTGCAGCAATTCGTACTTATTTTATAAGGGGGCTAATTCGTACAAATTCATATGACCTCAGTCTTACAAATTCATAAAATTTTTGCTAATTCGTCCATATTTTACTGACCTGCCCTAAACCTGTCACTAAACCTACCTGTCACTGGGGTTTAGACAAATTGTACAAAATCATGAGTGAGGTCGTATGAATTTGTACGGAATAGCCACCTTGTAAAATATGTAAGAATTGGTTGTATATACTATAGCATTCACATGTCTTGTTGGTCTAAGCTGGTCTTTCTTTTAGGAACTAAACTAGTCAAGCTCAGATTGGTTTAAGATGTTTTTCCAGAAAAACTATTATTCTTCAGCAATAAAAAAAAACAAAAACGAATATTTCCGAAACTAAACTAATCTTCGAAAAACTAATTTTTTCCTTCTAACTGCAGCCTATTTAACATGCAGTGAAACTGCACAGCCATTGGTTGTGCAGTGGTATTTTTTTAAACCAATCAGCTGGCCACCGTGCTGCGGCAACCAATGGCTGGCTCCTGCCGAAGCTCGTCTGAGGGGGGCGGGTTGTCTATATATAGCAGCTTAACCGCCATAGGACTTCAGCTTACTTCGACTGAAGCGACGGACACCGAAGCAGATAAAAAGCTGGACAGACCACCCACACAATGTTCGCTCTGTGCCTTGAAGGGGCAGAGAGGGTTAAGTCATGGCCCTCGTATGGAGGTAGCTCCGAACGAGATACCACCTGCGCTCTGAACAGAGTGGAGAGCACTTTCGGTATATAACCGGGCCTTGGTTTCAGGATGACATTAGCCATTTGGCCCGAAATCCAGGCAGGCGGGGCTAACAGACAGCGCTTGCAGATCGCCTATTTGCTTGACTGATGCCAAAGCCAGCAGCAGGACAGTTTTCAGCGTCAGCGCTCTCACGGTAGCCATTTGCAGGGGTTAAAAGGGCACGCCTCTGAGGGCTTTTAGCACGGTGGGCAGGTCCCACGTGGGGAGGAAGCGAGGGCGAAAGGCCCTGAGCCGTCTAGCTCCTCTGAGAAAACGGATAATAAGAATATCCTTGCCCACAGACTGGCCTGCTGTAAGGTCGTGATGGGCTGCTATGGCCGCCACATAAGCCTTAAGGGTGGATGGAGTGCGAGAGCTGAGATAAGCTGCAATGCATGCTTTGTCCAGTCTGAGCTGAACACGTCCGTGACGCCAAGCTCGCGGCGGCACCCGTTCCTTCAACCAGTATTGCAGCAGCCGAGCTGTAACACTAATGAGGCTGTGGCCATTAGACCCATCATTCTCTTAAAGACTTTAAGGGGATGAAGCATTGCGATCCTGAAGGAGGCTCAGCGCGTTATGGTAGTGGCGCTGTCTGTGAGATCGACGCTCTGGTTTGCATTGAGTCTATTACAGTGCCCAGTAACATATTTGTTGGCTGGGTATCAGCATGCTCTTAGCAAATTTCACCCTGAGTCCAAGATGGTCTAAATGCAGAGGAGAATGCCCTGTGCCTCTCTGCCTCCTTTCGCGAGCTGGCTAGAACGAGCCAGTCATCGAGGTAATTTAGAATATGGATTCCCGTCTGTCTCAGAGGGGAAATTTAAAACCTTAAACCCCGGGATGGCTTGCAGGGCATTCTGCCGAAGGGAAGGGTTTATTATATCGAGCACTTTGTCGCGGTTTAGGGGCATATGATTCGTGTGTATGCTTTTGGCATGTCCAGCGCTATCTAGGGCCGGGGTCCCTGCCTCTTCAGGAATGGTAAAAAAAGCTTCCATCCGACCAAGAGCGACTTCTAGTGGCTCTGCATTGGCTGGTGGAGCTGAGGCGGCGTGAGTCAGACACATGGAACGTGAAAGACAGCGTTCCTTTTAATCGGCCTAAAGATCAAAAACCACTAAAGAAGAGGGGTACTGATGATTAATTTGAGCAAAACCACAGGCAGATCAAAGCACTGATGCAGACAGAAGGAGGGGGGAGGGGCCGCAAGCTTATTAGGATCGTGCAGCTCGGCAAGGTGTACTTATCTCACTCTCTACACATGAAACACACACTGAGGAGGCGGATAGTGTCTGCATAATTCACTCATACATACTCAATCTCAACCGCCAATGTAGCTCTCGTCTGGGAGAGGAGAACATGAGAGCGTGAGAGAGTCAGCGAGCGTGCGCAGCTAGACTGTGAAGCAGATTCCATTTTTTTCCTCAGAGCGCTAAAACAGCGCGCTGCAAGGGTGCTCTTTACGGACCCATGTATTGCAGCTATATTGTATAACATTATCATGCCCGGAACTTACGAGGCAGAAGATTAAATAGAGTAATTAGAGTAAAGTAGTTTGCAGGGGTCCGGCCATGGCGAGACTTAGCCTGCTCTGTAGTTATTCATAGCTTTTATCCGCCGAGGGGAATAAAGCCGCTCGATTCTTGGGGGGCGTTGATTCCCTTGTAAGAACCGGCAGATAAAAGAGCAGTCAAGAGTCTTCATGCTTTAGTAGAAATTTGCTCTTTTAGATGCCGGTTGGCGGCAGGGGAATCATCCAGCTGCAGTGGCGTGTTCAACAGTGTAAGGCTTGAGTCAGGGACAGCAAAATGCACGTCGCTGAAGGAGAAGAAATCTGAATTCCTATGGCCGTTCAGCTGCTATATATAGACAGCCCCGCCCCCCTCAGACAAGCTTTGGCAGGAGCCAGCCATTGGTTGCCGCAGCACGTCGGCCAGCTGATTGGTTTAAAAAATTACCACTGCACAGCCATTGGCCAATGGCTGTGCAGTTTCACTGCGTGTTAAATAGACTTCAGTTAGGTGTTAAAAATGAGTTTTTCCCATAGCGTCTTAGCAGACGCTGTACGAGTGAAATGTCGACAGGGAACTGTTAATGTTTTTTTTTTATTTTTTGCTAAACTGCATTGGTAATGTTGGTTACAATATTCATTGCATTAATATAATTTGTGGATTTCTTTTAGCCCCTTACAACACAGTTAACAAACACTAAGACTGGAGTAGTCTGCATATTTACTCTACTATTCAAAATGTGACTTTTCAGCATTTAATTGATCAAACGTGAAAGTAAAGACTTTTACATTGTCGATACGAGCTTTCATAACATAGATGGTAGCTGTTTATATTTATTAAGCAACAAAGAAATTTGGCACATCCCTATCCACCTTATTTTATAGAGAGAGCGGGCACAGACATTTATAAATTGAATGTACCTGGCTTCTGGTGTCATTCCCTTTCAGCTTTTTTTAGTTATTATTAAAAACTTGTTTTACTTAATTATATTGCAAACTGATATGTCTGGGCATTATTTTAATCTTAATTATGAACACTCAGGTATGTAGCTTACTTATGCATTAAAAAATAAGGTGGATAGTAGATTTACAAGAGCTGTTGCATTTATCCAATGAGACAATAGATCCAGAACTATACATCTGATATTTACTGGCAATCATTTGTGTTGACTATGACTTTTTCAGCTTCTAACAGGTGCCATTACCCCAACCATTCCTCCATACTCTCGTTCTACTTCTCAATCACTTTTAATGATACAAATTACATAATTATCAATCCTATCTGCAAGAGATCTCCTTTTTTATTTGTGTGTTGGCTTTTGATCTTTTGGAAGAGGTTTCTCCTCTTCTTCATGGACACTGATTGCATCACATATATTTAATGGCCAATCTTTAACCATTGAAACATCTCAATAAATGTAATTACACATTCAAATCTAATTTAAGGTGCCATGAAGAACACAGGAAAGTTTGGTTTGACCCTGTCCCTTCTGTCACATTGACGCATGCAGGCATTTCAGATAATGTGCCTGTGTCCTATCAGCTTTTTCTATGCTAATCTGTGTATTTGCACATTTGTAATTGTGTTGTGTGCTTGTAGGTTCATACTGAAAATCCATATAACTTCAAAACACATATCAGAGGTGAACTTCCTAAGCCTAATATCACAGGTTAGTTGACTTGCTTCAACACACCACCCTGACCTTTAAGTCTAAAATATTTCACTTCTGGCTTAACTTTCACACTGTTGTTTTGACAGAGGCTATGCCAATGGACACACAGGTGTATGAGAGTCCATATGCGGATCCTGAAGAGCTCCGCACAACGACAGTGAAGAGAAGCGACCTGACCCTGGAAGATGGAGAGCTGGGCTCAGGGAACTTCGGCACTGTCCTTAGAGGAGTCTACCAGATGAAAAAGTAAGTCCACCAAGTTTACATAGAGAATTTTGGTTATTTTATATTTGTCAGATTTTCATTTCATCATGCCTGTAGTACCTGATAAAGTAGCTTTGTGAGCTCAGTGCAGTTTTGTGTACAGTGTTACACAGTAAACCGCTATTTTAACTGCTCCAAAAGCGACCTCTAGTGACAACAAAAAAAAGAATTAGCATTTTTATTTATTAAGATCCTTTTTATATTAAGATCCTTTTAAAAAAGGACTCGTTTCAATTGTTCAAAGTCAACTCTTTCTTTTGAGGAACTTTATATGCGGTGCACTTTCAGTTTTTTGTGCAACTTTGCAGGATGATTTATTCACTTAGCGCTGCATGAAGGCTCATTTTCAAAAATCGATAACAAGGGCACTTCAAATATGTAGATGCTTCCCAAAGTAGTCAGAATTCAGTGTCAGTCAGTCAAATCTTTATGCGATAACTTATAAGGCTTTATTCTGACTCTTAAAAAATGCAATGAAAATAATGAATCGTTGATATTGTATTCTAGTCACTTTTTTTTATTTATATAGTGCTTTTAACCATACAGATTGTAGAAAGCACTGAACATTATCAAATAGGAGAAATGTATAATGTAATGTATAATGTAATGTATAATGACTAGAATTAAACTATTTATTTATCAAATGCAGAGACGTCTCGGTAGTCAAGACGACGATAATCACTAGAAATCCGAAGTTCTAAAAGCCTGAAATTGTTTAAACAAACCAACACTTTTTCACTTTTATCTACAACTTAGTTCGTAAAGTAGTTCTTAGGTTTATAGGGATGTAGAATAAGGCCGTAATATGTGCTTAATTAGTAGTAATAAATGGCTAATATTCTAGCGATAGGCATGCTAATGCGCTAGTTAAGCTCTTAAACTAGTTAAGAGACCCTGAAATAAAGTGCTACCAAACAACAAACAAATCAGCATTGCATGTTTTTTGTTGTCGTTTGTTTGTTTCTTGCCACAAAGTACAGCATGATGGGAAATGTGAAGTGGTTGCTCAGTGGTTTGGTCAGCTTCCTCATGTATTGCAGTTTGTGTGCGCTCAGCTTTTTAATATGCTGAAATGTTCAGCTTTCAGAACGGATCTTCTTTTATGTTTGATTTAGGACACAGAAAGTTGTTGCTGTTAAGATCCTGAAGAACGATGATAATAATGCGGCAGTGAAAGACGAGATGCTGCGGGAAGCGAGTGTCATGCAGCAGCTGGATAACCCATATATTGTTCGCATGATCGGCATCTGTGAAGCTGAGAACCTCATGCTGGTCATGGAGCTCGCCGAGCTGGGGCCCCTGCACAAGTTTCTCCAAAGGAGCAAGTACGCCATGCTAGAAAAACTTGTGCAGTATCTACAAGCTGCTAAACTTGTTCATAAAACAACCAGTTTTTTATTTGATAACATTAGTAAACATAAATTAACAATTTTACAGCATTATTATAATTCTATGTGGTAACACTTTAGCTCACATATTCACATATTTTCCCTCAATAAACTCATAATTTGATGCTTATTGATAATAAATAAGGTAGGTTGGCTTATTTTGGTGGGTGGGATTAAAATATGGTTATGCAGAATAAGCCATTACCATTTGATTTATAAACAGCCAAAATTCTAGTAATGTGCATGCTAATACGTTTTTCCTAATCTACTGTGTTACACCTTTGTTAATGTCATTCTGTAAAATGTCATGAACACTATCAATTATTTTAAATGAAAATACACAGGATCAGGAGTTCCCTGCTTGTGGTGGTCATGCGAATTGGCAAAAATCTTGCAGAAATGACACTACACTCTTAAGGTGCATCACAATGACAGCCTTTTTTGTCTAAATGGTTTCACCCAGTACAGAACCTATAACCTCTGAATAACCTTTTATTTCACAAAAGGCTCTTTGTGGCGATAGAAGGTTCTTCAGGTTCTAAACATAGAAATAGATGGTTCTTTGACTGAATGGTTCTTTATGGAAACAAAACATGGTTTTAAGAGTGCAAGAAACTTTGCATGCAATCCACCAATGTCCACATATTTGTGAAGTTAATGTATATAAATTGTATAAATAATTGGTATTGGTTTTGGACCATGTGAGAAGCTTTTCATGATCATAAACAATTGTAGCGGCGTTAATTGTTAATAGCTTTTTACTTTGTGTACTTTCAGACACATCACTATGAAGAATATCACAGAGCTGGTTCATCAGGTCTCTATGGGAATGAAATATCTGGAAGAGCATAACTTTGTTCACAGAGATCTTGCAGCCAGAAATGTGCTTTTAGTCACCCAGCACTATGCCAAGATCAGCGACTTTGGACTCTCCAAAGCCCTGGCAGAAGAAGAGAACTATTACAAGGTATAGTCACCAGTTACTAATTACATACATGTTTCACCTAAAGGTAAGAATGAAAGGCCTTTTAGAGCTACAGTACATATCCTCATTACAAAAGCTTCATGTTAGTAATGTAGAACAGGGGTTTAAGCAGAGCGTTGCTGTCACGATCACCCTCGAGCTCCACCAGAGGTCACTCCACCCCGGACTGTTTGTCTGTGTTTCTGCATTGTATCTGAGTGTTAGTTCCCATAAGATCCATCAGCTCCGCCCCCTTGTTAACCCCTCGTGTTCACTAGGTTTCCTTGTAAAAAGCATTTACCCTGTGTTCTTCCTAGTTGTTTTCTGTGTATTGGTCCTGTGTACCGACCTCTGCCTGGTTTTTGGATTATTCTGATATTGTTGTTTGCTGATCGCCCAACCTTTGCTTCCCTTCTGGATCATTCTTACGTCTTGCCACTACCACACCTGTCTGCTGTGTTCTGACCCTGCCTGTTGTACCACGACCCTAAATTAAAGCTCACAAATGGAGCCGCATGTCCCCGTCTCCTCCATCACAGTAGCGCTGACCGATCTTTGTTTACTGCTCCTGTAGGCAAAAGGTCATGGTAAATGGCCGCTGAAGTGGTACGCTCCAGAGTGCATGAACTACCTGAAGTTCTCATCCAAGAGCGACGTGTGGAGCTTTGGAGTCCTGATGTGGGAAGCCTTTTCATATGGACAGAAACCGTACAAGGTGTGAATATGCAAGATATGTTGCTCCCAAACAGTTCTAAGGGATATAGGTCTGGGTAATGTGCTGATGATAGCATATATTAGTAATTGGGTATGTTTGTAAATGAAATGGTTCTTTCTGGTATGCATTTAGTGACAGAGGAAAACCTGTATTGTTGCTGCTTTAGTTTTGCATGGTAAATCTGCACATTTAAGCAAACCTTTTGAAACTACTTGCCAAATTTTCTTAAAGAAATCTAAATAGCTGTCTATAAACTAACACAATGAAATAACACGTTCCATGAAACCTGTATTTATAATACATTTTAAGGGTATTCTTAAGACATTATAATAAATGCATAATGCATTATAAGTAACTTTAAAATATGTTGTATCATCTTATTATTTTTTATGAAGTTTTAATGTGTTACAATATTTACTTAATTCTGTTTACAACACACGATTCATCCACTTAAGTTACAATCGATTATATTTCTTATAGTCATAATGCATTATAAGTCATTACAGCCATGCAATCAGATTTCAGATCACATGAATGTGACACATTTGCTTTGAACATTTTCTGTTTTTTATAATATCAGTTGGATTATTTTGATTTTATCTCTGTACATGCTAAATATATGTTAACACTTTATTTTAATTATTTAGCAGATATATTAAGTAAACATAGTACAGGGTCTACCTACCCTAGCTAAAATGTTTTTTTTTTAAGTTGAAAGTGTTAGCCAGCTCACATTAGTCTCAATATTAGCCACACAGGAAACACACAAATAACACTCAGCACCTAACCATTCAAAAGATGTGATCATGTCCTGTGCCAACAATGTCAAGATATGATATAGTCCATTATATATTAAGTAGATTTAATATGATCTGCATTGTGTGTTATAAATAATCGTACCATTAAATTGTTTTAATAACAAATATGTAAATAATATAATGTATTAGAATTGTTTTTATGATTATTCATGAGATGTTTTATACTGCTTTATGCATTCATTATGACACCCTTATAATGCATTATAAAAACAGGCTTCATAGAAAGTGTTACCAAAAATTCTTTTTCAAGGTAATTCTTTACAATAAGGTTCAATTCATATTTTTTGCTTACATACTGTGTGTATGTGTAGTGTGTATATTTATATATTGTATATATAAAATATATATTTGGATGGAATTAATCATTTGACAGCACTAAGGTAAATATAATTTTTCGCTTTTAATCAAAGGTAATGTAAATTTATAAATATATGATTGTTCTTTGGTAATAATAATTAATAATTCTATTTAATAATATGTCTACTTGTTTTCTTTTTATAAAAAAACGGGACTAACACTAGGATTATTTTTTTATTGTATTTTCTTTTCATCAATTAAAAAATCTTTTTTTTTAATTATTATAAAATAATAATAACTTGACCGGATAACAAGTACATGTAAATATAAATTCATCAGTGTTCATAATACATTAACTAATGTTAGTTTATACAACATAAAATGTTAAAAAGGAGTAAGAGCACAGGAATATATTAACATTACCCTTCATTAATAAAACCTCCATAAATATCATCTTTGTACTGTATAGCTTATATTCAATATAATAAACTATATCATTAAATAAACTGTACGCAGTATGATATGTGCCCCTTTAGGATCCCCTTAATATTGTCATATATACGTTTATTGAATATTTGTTTTAGCAATGTTGATTTATTCTATATTGTCTGTAGGGTATGAAAGGAAATGAAGTCATCCAAATGATCGAGAGCGGAGATAGAATGTCCGCTCCAGCCGGCTGCCCGGCTGAGATGTACGACCTCATGAGGAAATGCTGGACATACAAGTACGTTTACTGAATATATCAAAATATATATATTTATATAGGGCATGCACAATCAATCCATAACGTTGCACTATGCTAGTAGTCTTTAAAGGTGATTTTCTCAATTTATTGATATTTTTGCTTCCTCAGATTCCAGATATTTAAATATCTGTATCTCAGCCAAATATTGTCCTATCCTAAAAACCATACATCAATGCAAAGATTATTTATTCTTGCTTTTCATGTGATGTATAAATCTGGATTTTAAAAAAAAATACCCACATGGCTGGTTTTGTGGTCCAGGGTCAAATGTCTATTAAGTATTCCTGTGTAATAATGAGTATTTCAATTCAGTACATTGAAGAATAATAAATGGTTATTTTCTGTTTCTGCAGGCCAGATGAGAGACCTGGATTTTCAGTAGTTGAACCCAGATTGCGGCATTACTATTATGACATATCCCAGTGATGAGCAAACATGTACAATTATACAATACAGTGTTTCAAAACAGTCAGTCAGTATAAGGTGGTATAGTAATTTTTGAAGTTTTTTCATTGACATTCTTTATATTTGTTATTGTTTTTCCCTCCATCATTGGTGCAAATTCTAATTAGATGATTGACAGCATTTTGTTTTCAATCATTTAAAGCAATAATTGTTCTTGTAGTTTTTGTACATCCAAGCTATTTTTGTTAGAAATTGTACAAATTAGACTACTAAGCCAAAATGTTTAGAGAGAAAATCAGTGTTTAAAGCCAAGTCAGTATTTTATGCAACTGCAATAGGATGACCAGTCAAGAGCTAAATATGTCTATATCTTCATTCCTTTCTCTCACATTCACTGGGTTTTTGTCTTTATCTTAGTTTCAATTTCTATTGTTTTTAATAATGAGTGTAATTTAGTATTAAAACAGGCTGGCATTCATTCTCTGCGTGTACAATGTTTACTTCTCATGATCAGGTACAATTTGCATGTCATCTATAACAGACTAAGCAAGGTCTTCTGTTAGGATTTGTTTTCTCCATACTTCTGCTGTCCTATATGTGAACTCATCGCATATTTGTTGTAAATTGTCAGCTTAATTCAGTCACTCCAGACTTTGTGCAAGCCTGATAACTGAACAGCATTGCATGACACATTGAAATCTTGCTTTGCTGTTGACGAGATTGATAAATCATGCTGAGTAAACTGAACAATTATGGCTGCAATACGATTGTCAAAAAATGCTTTGAAAAGAAATAAAGTAATTTTTAACAAACAAAAATAAGTAAATAATGTGTGTTTGTTTTCTTGCATGCTCTTAAATATAAACAGAAAAATAAAAATGTCCTAATTTGATTAAAACACATTGGAATAAAATAAGCATATATGGTGTGGTAAAAACAATCGGACATTTTCAAACCTCTGTAGTTCTTTGATTTATTCCAAAACATTAATTAAAATTGTTTTATTTCTAAACACACTGAACATATCCAAAAGAATAACATAAAATATCAAAATCTACTGCGGGTGGCAGGTATTTTTCCTATTTAGCACCCAAACTCTGGAACAATTTACCTAATACTCTTCGGGAGGCAGGCACACTCTGTCAGTTTATATCTAGATTAAAGACACATCTCTTTACTCTGGTTTACACATAACACACTGATACACATTTATTAATCAAATCCGTTAAAGGATTGTTATGAATGAATGAAGAATGGCATCTACGCTATTAGTCTGTCTCTCTCTTATTCTGTGTCTCAGTCCGTATCCGGATCAGATGGTGTATCAGCAACAAAGAGATGATCCGTGGACAGACGGAAAGAGAGAGCTCCGTGGACAGATCACCGGAACCAGATGAACACAAAAAAACACACACTATAAATCCTTTACACAATCTGGCATTAGGTGCTGGACGTCCAGCCAGAGGAGAACTGGCCCCAACTAAACCTGGTTCTTCCCAAGGTGTTTTTTTTACTCCATTCTCTCATGGATGGGGTTTTGGATCCTTGACACCTGATTTTTAGTGATTATCATTGCTTTGATTACAGAGAACGTCTTTGAATTTAATAAATAAACTGTTTAATCCCATAATTATACATTACCATCACTCTGTTTTCCTACTTGACAATGTTCAGTGCTTTGCTACAATCTGTATAATTAAAAGCGCTATATACTGTAAATTGTAAAAGTGATTGATTGAAAACTAGGAGAAAGTATGGACAATTTAAAAATGAGTTATTAAGGGGTTCACCCAAATATGAAAATTCTTACATTCACGTCATTCCAAACCCATAAGACCTTTGTTCATCTTCGGGATATTTCTGATGATATCAGAGAGCAATCTGTCCCTTTATAGACAGCAATACAAACTAAATGATCACAGATCCAGAAATGTGGTAAAAACACCCTGTTTGAGAACATTACTGCATAAGCATACACTTTCTTTTAGTTTTGAAAAGCCGTAGATTACACATGTGCATACTTTCAACCGGATGTAAACAACAACAAGGCTGATAAGGTCAAATATTTTAAAGCTTAAAGCATATATATGGTGCGTTAAAATGGCGGAAGACATCACAGGATGAGCCACTGATGTCACATGGACTGTTTTACCAAAGTTATTGCTACGTATCTGGACCTGGGATCAGTTCAGTTGTATTGCTGTCAATAGAGGGTCAGATGGCTCTTTGATATTATCAGAAATATGTTCATTTGTCTTCTGAAGATGAACGGAGGTCTTATGGGTTTTGAACAACATGAGGGTGAGTAATTATTGTACTTTATTAAAATACATAAATTAGTCCATTTACAGTATACAACTTAGAGAAGTTATGCCATATCAAATAGCAAATTTAAAATTGTTTAAAACCAATAGCAAGGTGTTATGCAAAATACTACACTAAAATACAGCCTCCACACAGCAGCAACTCAATCCAACAAAATCTGAATCGCATATGGTCCAGCAGATAGCGCTATACACAACAAAAATAAGTGAAGTGCATTATGGCAAATTTCAAGAGCTGCTGTATTCTAACATGGCTAAACAAATTACTTAGTATTTTAATCATGATTTCATATTCATCTGTCAGATTTGAATGAAGAGGTTCTTTGATATTTGCAAACTCTCTCCGCTGAAATAGTTTTAATCCTCCTTTATTAGCTGATACATACACGAACACACAAATACCAGTATTTGTAGCAATTATGGTAAATAAACATTCTTATCGAAACAGAGTAAATCAAATAGAATGTCCTAAAATATGAAGTCATATAATGTACAAATAGAGAAGCACATGTTCTTTCAGCAAGCATTATAATTTTTAGCTTTTTTATGGATATACACCATCTAAAATACCACCAAGGAATAAATTTGAAACTTGCCCAAATCTAAAAATTTATGGACTTTATGCCTTTATTAGAAAGGATGTGAATCGAACTTAGGACGCCACAAGCATTTGCGCTAGGCTATATATGTGACCTTGGACCACAAAATCAGTAATAAGGGCAATTTTTTGGAATTGCTGATATTTTATATTTTTAAGTGTGAAATTTACAAAACATCTTCATAGAAACATGATATTTTCTTAATATCCTAATGATTTTTTTTGACATAAAAGATTATTGACCCATACAGTGTGTTCAATAGTGTGGTCACATATCGTCACACTAAACATTATTATCAGAACATAGATAATACACAAGTCAACAAATCCACACTGCTAGGTCCTAAATAAACTGTATGTTGTATAAACTGTAAGATTTCAAGCATGACTATGAACTCGTCTACAGGACACTGAAAATCTGGAATACACTGCATATGCACAGGAAAGTCCTTCTGAGATACTGTATGTTAACACTTTTTTTATCATCATATCAAAGGCCTTTTCATCTTTATGAAGTGAATTATTAACACATTCCTTTAAAGAGGTGGGGGTACTCACCCCTGCTCTCTTCATTTTGTCAAAAAAGGGGGATCTATTTCTTGTCCTCTTGACAGTGAGTGGCTTTCTGCCAAAAGGCCCTGTGTCCACTGGAGCACTGCAGGCCGGCTGTTTGTCTGCGCCGGCTGTGGGCAGCCTCTTTTGTTCCTTGGAATTCGAGATGGGAACGTCAGTTGTGTGGGAGATGTCTGGCTTCTCCCAGATGCCAGACTGAGCAGGGTGGGCGTATTTTAGGGGGATGGGAGCAGCAAAGTACCGGACAGTGGGTATACAGTACATGCATCTGTGCACTTTCAGAAAGTCTGTGATGAAACCCGGACATTTTCCACCCTCCTGGACATTCACTCCCATGCCTGAAAGATTTACATGATGAGATTGTGAAACTGGCAAAATAAATTCATAATAACAATAAATAAAAACTTGCAGCTCTAACATTACACTTATTTCTCTAACATTACAGCAAATTTCTAAAAGAGGAATATATTACAGAAATAATATAATAACATACATGACTGCAAACTGAAAGTAATGTTTTAAACTAACTAAATTGCATGTTAATTGCAAAATTATGCTTTCTAGTTTAAATTTATAATTAATGCAATAAGATTAACGTAATGTTTTAACCACTTAACTACATCTGGTTATATAATATCATAATTACTTAATTTATCATAAATTACAAACTTATTGTTATTTTATTATTTTATGTAATTTACATTGACAAGTTTAAAATTTAGTAAATTTAAAATAAATATAACATTGCTTAAATATAACATCAAAAACACGTTATAGGCACGTTCAAGTTATAGGCCTATTCAGTGTTTTACATGTCAGAGTATCAAAATAAATGTGTACTTTCTTAAAAGCATGTCAGATATTAATAGAACATAATTACATTCATGAAAGTGCATAAATGCAAGTGGTTTTTATTTTTTATTTTATATTACCTGTGAAAACTATTTTTAAATACACATTTAAGTCTCCTACAAGTGCACATTTAACACAATTAGGCACAAGTGATACACCAATCAGAAGAACTTCAAAATTAATTTTCTATATATTTTATAAAAATGTTGCACATAATCAGTGCTGATCTACCTGATACAGTCTCTCAGATACAAAATGGAACATGAGAACTGAGCAGGCTTGTTTTTCAGAAATGACTTTGATATTCCCTCTCTCAAGCAATTTTTTAAACGGCAGTGCCAGCACCACTGGGGTGTTTTTGGATGTGCTTCACAAAAACGCTTCCAAAGTGTCTGCCAAGTGGAGAGTGCTGTGTTCCTGATCAGGAAGTGTGTGAAGGGACGCCCCGCTGCTGGATGTAGCACACATCCTTTTCTCATTAATACGTCCCTCCACACCCCTCTTTTATCTGCACAAGGACATGCACATCCACAAGTCACTGTCAAGGAAATGTGAATGCTTTTACCATTTTAAAACTAGATGATGAACAATAAGATTTGATCTCTCCATTGCCTTTGAACTTTCCTCTCTAACATTGTTTAAAACCGCTCATCACGACAAATGTGAACAGAAATTATTGATGTACAACAGATTATCACTTTAAACAAATAAAATATGCTGGTAATATAGCTTCCCTAGGAGTTGGACAGGAACAAAAAAAATAAATAAATAAATAAAATAACATTTATGAAATTTTATAAGCTGAGTGGTTGCAATTTATTTATTTAAGATAGTTTAACTAACTTAAACTTTTTTTTTTATTTAAATGTAGCTAAAATAAATGTAAATAAAGTCCTGAGTGTGCCGGAAGGACTGTCGCTTTGCTTGCTGCTTCATTTGAAACAAGTAGTTCCAGTAATAAGATTTATATTGAATTCTGTCATGGAAATTATGTATAACTTAGTTAAACTTAGCAGTTTTACCAACTGTTAAATGATCAATGGTAATCCTGTGATACAAAATACTTAATTTTTTGTAAGAAGTTGCCATTTTAATTTTAAATTGCAAATAATATTTAGGGTTAGTGTTCAAAATATCCTCGAATGTTAACTTGAATTTTGATCTTCTTTGATGATGGCCTGGGGTGAGAAACTGATAAAGAAATATTTGTTTTTGCTTGGGTCTTTTACAAAGGAATTGTAACAGCTCTATAATACGTAGAACAATATTGTATTTATGTAAATTACAATTTCTTTTTCATTATGGATCATTATTTTATTTAATTGCTAAAATGAGCAGCTTTGTTATCTGTACAGCAGGACTAAGAAAAATATCTTGGGACGCTTCAGTGTTGTCATGGACAGTGATTCAGAAATGCTGCAACAGAAGATTCAAAAACCCAACAATGCGGCACTTTTCATGGAGTCAGTTTTTGACAACAGTTTGTGACAACACACAAACGTCTATATTCTGCTTATTATCAGTCTACTCACACAACATTAGTGGGTCTTCAAGCAAGTGGAGTTAGTATCTAACAATCACACAAAAGAAGCACAGCGTGTCAATAAAAAACTCGGCTCAATCAGCCAGCCATTGAAAAGGGAACAAAGAGCCAGGTGAAGCGGGTTGATGGAGGGGTGAGGGATTGAAGGAAACACACAGGAAAACAGAAGTTCTGTCTTGATTTGTTCACCAAGATCAGAAGTTGGGTTCATACAAATATTCAGTAACTTTGATTTCTAAGCCTTTCCACTTCATGTCAAATAGCAGTCATTAGTAGACTGTCTGCTAAATATCTGCTAACACTTTATTTTGATGATCCACTCCAGACATTCTACTGACTACTTCTATACTAACCATAACCTTAGAGAGAGGCAAAATGCATGCGATTTTGCTGCAGGTGGTGTAGAGACGGTGAAAAGCAAAGCTTGTGCTTTCACAAGCACGGCTATTCGCAGATAAAATATTAATTGAAAATTAATATAAAGTATAATGTACCTACCAATATCCAGTGACTACCAAACTATCCCTAGCAATAATTTTGATCACCAAATGTGGCAGGCTTATTAGGCTTATTGGGCTTGGGGGTACACCTCTGGAGGTAGTGCAGCCACCCGTGGAACCTCCGGAGGATCTGCCACATAGGCCAGTGTAACCCCTGTTTAATGATTGCTGCTGTGAAAATTATTATATACAACATTGTTTAAATTCAATATAATGACCATTCATATGAATGGAAATCTATATAGATCAGGAAAAAAATATCTATATAAGGGTTTTCAATTGAACTAAGAAATTAAAATCAGCCAATCTGAGCATTTGGCTGTTGGCTCCGCCCACTTGCCTGTGGGCTAGCGTTGTACAAGCTAGACTGATTCAATGCGACAGAAAAACCTAAACAGATGACAGTATTACAAAAACAGGAAAATATCTTATTTTATTTCTTATATAATAGTTTTATTTGGTTTAAGCATATAAGAGTATATTGTGTCAAACTATGGTGTTATATAGAGTGATTGTTCATTTGCAGTGTGATGCATATTCTGCATATTTAGTGTGTGACTGCGGTTCGCTGATGCCATTTTGATTTTGTGTACCTGTGAAAACAGACGAGAATGGACAAGGGAAATCGTTATTATTATACATGATTTTGTATACTCCAGTTTATTATCACTAATTGTAGTAATTTAGTCTGATTAATTGTAAGAGTGATTTATTGTGTAATGCCTAATGTGACAAACAGTGAAAGACAACGCAACAAGGGCACTTGTTGCAATCCCCGAAGGGTGGATTTATTTACAAAGTGAAAGTGAAAGACTTCGGTGACAATAGCGGTGCGGTGAGATCCCATGTGAGTGCGGCGTGTTCTCCTCTTCTTCCCGTGAGTGGTGATCCGTGAGTGGTGATCTTCCTTGTGGTAATGGAGTGGCAAGGCGTAAGCTCTGTGGGTGAAAGAGAGACAAAGGTTGAGATAAAGCATCCAGCAGAATTGGAGATGGGTCTCCCCCTGTTCGTGTTTTCCTTCTCCTTTTATCCTGGGTTTAGCCGTGACCGATTGGCTCATGGTGACGAGGATCAGTTGTTTCGGATGAATTGCCAGGGTGACGCTGATCTCCCATGGGGGTTTTCCGTCACAGTAGTTAATTAGTGGTATAGTTATTGTTTTCACTGTTTTGTTGTTATTGTTGTTGTTTGTTTTAAAGAAAAAGAGTACTTACTGAAGGAAAAAAAACTGAAACAAAATTCCAACCAATTCACAGTAAAATTTGAAGTTGTGATTAACTCACCTATTGTAACATCCACACCTGGCTCTTCACCAGGCTCCACCCCCACTGTCACACAGAGATCACTATCCCCTGAGTTCTAATCAACGTCACCTGGTCTGCTCACCTGCATCACATCCCCTTGGCTAATCATCACCCTTTATATGCACACACCACACCTCAGTCATCGTCCAAGCTCACTCAACGAAAGTGGACAAACTTACCTGCTATTACTTACCTGCTAACACTTACTATTCTTGTTCCAGAAGTCTCCGTGAGATCCCAGTGTCTCCTCAGTGCCTGTGTGTCTCCATAGCTCCTTCCCGTCTCCAACGTCATCTGTGTGTCCATCGTCATCTGTGGTGTGTGGTTGTGTGCATCGGATCGTCGTCCTGCGGATAAAGCCCAAAGACATTCCTTAGTTTCCTGTTATTGCCCAGTGTTGGATGAATTTACGTTTACTTACCTTTGTTACTCTTCCTGTGATTAATAAATACCTTAGTTTGGATTTTACCTTCCCGCGTCTGTCCCATTCGTAACAGAAGCTTGGACCAACAAAGAATCACCAGGATGAGTACAGAGGATCAGTTCCAGGATCCGGTAGATGCCGTTCGGAACTCTATTCTATACTCCATTCACCAGCCAGCACCACCACCGTCACCCACGCCACCGAATCAAAACCGGGAAGTAAACATCACTACTTCACCTGCTGCCATTGTGTGTCCCATGGTGCGATCAACGCCCTTCTCTGGCGCGGCGGGGGACTGCAAGGGATTTTTGTTGCAGTGTGCCATAGCGTTTGCTACTCACCCACATGTTTATTGCACTGATAACGCCAAGATTGGCTATGTTATATCCTGTCTCTCAGGTTCTGCATTTAGATGGGCGGAATCGATCTGGAGTCAAGCCGGTCCTCCCGTCAGCTCCTATGCAGCCTTTGCTAAACATTTCACTGAAGTGTTCGGAAGACCGGATGTGAAATCATCGAGTGGTGAGGAATTGTATAATTTCAAACAACGTGATCTTTCTGTCCAGGAATGTTCAATTCGCTTCGGCACGCTGGCGGCAACAAGTGGATGGAACGAAAAAGCTTTACTGACGACGTTTCGTCAGGGATTGGAACCAAACTTGCAGATGATGTTAGCAGCACATGACGATTCCATTGGACTTGAGCGTTTCATTCAATTGACTCTCCGATGTTCCGCTCGAGTGAGTTCATATAATAATGCTTCTACTGGTACTGCAACAAATTTCCCCCGCCCGCCAGAGTTCTCGAGCCCTCCAGTATGGTCACCTGAGCCTATGGATCTGAATCGTCTGCGACTAAACCCCCATGAACGACAGAATCGACCCCTTAAAGGACTATGTCTTTACTGTGGAGCCAAAGATACTGGGGATCAAGGATTGTCCCACGAAACCGCCTAGACCGGTGGTGAGTACAATTTTGTCAATATCTGAAAATATGCCACCTTTCACTACTGAAGTACTTCTGTCTGCCAATGGACTTTCTCTCTCTGTGGCAGCGCTCATAGATTCAGGCTCTGCAGGAAACTTCGTAGCAGGTTACCTAGCACAACGTCTGAAGCTAAAGACCACACTCACTGATAAGATCTACCAGGTTCAAACAATTACTAGAAAGCTGATTACCGATCGCAACGTGAGACGTTGTGCAGGTCCTGTGAGTATGATAATGGGGCTTCTTCATCATGAGGAGATTTCCTTGTTGGTACTGGAGGGCTCTCAAGTGGACATCGTACTAGGGCGTCCGTGGTTGGCCACACATTAACCTATTCTCTCCTGGGGCACTGGAGAAGTGCTGAAATGGGGTGCGCCGTGTCAATCTGCTTGTTTTCCAGACTTACCTCTCAAACTCAATCAGCCTCTCACTCTTTGTACTACGTCTATTGAAAGCCCGATTGATAAACAGTCTTTTAGTGTTCCCACAGATTACCAGGAATATGCAGATGTGTTTTACCACAGGAGAGCCGCCAGTTTGCCACCACATTGCCCATGGGACTGTGCTATAGATCTGCTCCCGGATGCTCCAGTGCCCAAGGGAAGGATTTACCCTCTGTCAGTCCCCCAAACTCAGGCCATGGAGGAATACATAAGGGAGGCGTTGGCACACGGCTATATTCGTCCTTCCACATTCCCTGCTGCTTCCAGTTTTTTCTTCGTGGCCAAAAAGTATGGCGGCCTCAGGCCATGTATAGATTATAGAGCCCTGAATAAAGTTACTGTCCCCTTCAAGTACCCATTACCGTTAGTCCCTGCTGCACTGGAGAAGTTAAGAGGAGCTAGATGGTTCACGAAGTTAGATCTCCGTAGTGCATATAATTTGATCCGTATAAGATCGGGGGATGAGTGGAAGACCGCTTTTGTCACCCCCACAGGCCACTATGAATACTTGGTCATGCCGTATGGGCTTGGCAACGTGCCAAGTATAGCAAGGAGGTGTTCAGAGAATTCCTAGATCTCTTCCTGGTAGTCTATATTGACGATATTTTAATTTACTCACCCAATCTAGAACTTAACAAGACCCATGTAAAGCAGGTTCTTGCCAAGCTCAGAGAACATAAATTTTACCTCAAAGCAGAGAAATGTACCTTCCACCAGACCCAGACCCAATTTCTCGGGTACAACATTGCACCCACGGGGATCAGCATGGACACTTCAAAGATCGAGGCAATCACCACTTGGCCAATCCCTACTACGGTAAAAGAACTACAAAGATTTCTTGGTTTTTCTAACTTTTATTGTAGGTTTATTGATAATTTCAGCACCCTTGCCAGTCCTTTAACCAGTCTCTTAAAGGGAAAGCCTAAAACCCTGCCATGGAACCCCGAGGCCACACAAGCTTTTCAGAAGTTGAAGGAGGCCTTCACTACAGCACCTATACTGACCTTACCTGACCCGCAGAAGCCGTTTGTCCTGGAGGTGGATGCCTCCACAACAGGAGTAGGAGCTGTCCTTTCCCAGCAGCAGGGGAATCCACCACAACTCCAGCCGTTTGCCTACTTCTCCAGGGAGTTCAACCCGGCGGAGAAGAATTACGACATTGGGAACCGTGAACTTCTCGCCATCAAACTTGCCTTGGAGGAGTTGAGACATTGGCTGGAGGGGTCTATACATCCATTCCAGGTACTTACAGATCACAAAAACCTACAATATCTCTGTGATGCTAAAAGATTAAACCCCCGTCATGCCAGATGGGCGCTCTTCTTTACCCTTTTTCAGTTCACTATATTATACAGACAAGGCCCCAAGAATGTCCGTGCGGATGCACTCTCCCGACTCCATGCAGCAGACCTAGAAATGGAACCTGTAGAGCCCATCATACCCCAAGAAATGTTCGTCAGCCCCATCCAATGGGTGACCCCTCCAGCTGCAGCCGATCCAGCACCTGTTCCTCTGCCGGGTTGTTCTTCAGATTGCCGATATATACCTGCAGCAGAGCGTCTACAGCTAATTCACTCCACGCACTCATCACTGGGCACTGGGCATCCAGGGGCCAAAACAACTCTCTCGCTGCTGCAAGAACAATTCTGGTGGGCACACATGGATGCGTGTGCGATCTCCAGGACCCCGAGACAACTGCCTGCAGGAAAACTCCTACCCCTCCCGATACCTAACCGCCCCTGGTCACACCTAGGAGTTGATTTCATCTCAGATCTACCTTGCTCAGAAGGTAACACCTGTATTTTGGTTATTGTTGACCGATTCTCAAAGTTTTGCCGTCTTCTGCCCTTAAAAGGTTTACCTACAGTCTGGGAAACTGCTCAACAACTGTTCCACCAGGTGTTCAGAGTATATGGTCTACCTGAGGATATCGTATCGGACAGAGGACCTCAATTCATATCCCAAGTCTGGCACTCCTTCTTTAGGCTCCTAGGTGTGACTGTCAGTCTGTCCTCCGGTTACCATCC
>JAUCMT010000002.1:3617052-3632544 GCA_032357475.1 Enteromius thamalakanensis
GTTTGGACTTTGTTACTTCTTTGGATTGCCTTCGTTGTTCCTGTACACTGTGAGTTTGACCTGATTGTCTGTTTACATAATAAAACAACGCAAATGGATCCGAACGACTCAGCCCCGTCGTTACAGAAAACTTCGCCGCAACAGGATCCAGCGGTTGTAGATCAGCTAGCTCAGGAAGTGTCTAGCCAAGCTAATGTGTTATTAGCCCATCACCAACAACTGGAAAAACTTACCACGCTAACTGAGGAACTGGTTAAATCGATTCAGGCGCTCACCGTCAGTCACGCCGCAAGCGCCGCGGCCGCCATTGCAGCACCTTCTCCACAACAACAACCACCGGCCGCCATTTTGGCTCCAGCACCCACCGTACCCCGACTCTCACTTCCCGAAAAGTTCGACGGCACCGCGGGTAGGTGCAAGGGCTTTCTGATGCAATGTTCCAATTTCCTTGCACAACAACCCATGTGTTACCCGACGGATGATAGCAAGGTGGCCTTTATCTGCTCACTTTTAACCGGGAGAGCGCTCGACTGGGCTACTGCTACGTGGGATGGAAGGCGGATGACCTACCCCTCCTTTCAAGATTTCCTCCTGCAGTTTCGGACTGTATTTGAACATGCTTCGGCCGGCAAAGCTCCAGAGGATGAGCTCATGTCACTCCGTCAGGGCAATGCGACGGCGGCTGATTTCACTCTCTCTTTCCGTACCCTTGCGGCTCAGACCGGATGGCCTCCCGAACCTTTAAAGACTTTGTATCGCCGAGCACTGTCGGATGAGTTACAGTCGGAGCTGGCATGCAGAGATGAGGGCCTGACTCTGGAGGCCTACATGAACCTGGCTATCGCCCTAGACAATATGATTCGTTCCCGTAGGAACCGACGCACTCCACGAGCCTTCCTGCCGCCACCAATCTCCGCCTCCTTCACCTCGCCAGAGCCTATGCAGATCGGAGTAACTCAGCTTTCCCAGGAGGAACGCAACCGGCGGATGCGTGAGGGCCTGTGTTTGTACTGTGGCCTCGCGGGACATCTCCGCATGAACTGCCCTACCCGACCTGAACGTCCTGAAAAGCCCCGGGTGAGTGAACGTCCTGTTAATAATACCCTGGAAGTAATAGTGTCTGTTCGCTATAAGGACTGTGTCATTGATACTAAAGCATTAATCGACTCTGGGGCTGCGGGCAACTTTGTGGATTACGACTTCGCTAACACCCACCTGTTACCTCTTGTTGCATGTCACCATCGTATGGCAGTGGAGGCCGTAGATGGACGTCCCCTCGGCGCCGGCCAGATTACATCTATGACCAAGGAACTGCACTTACAAGTCGGCACCATGCACCAGGAGGAAATACCTCTTTTCGTCATCAACTCACCTAAGCACCACATCATCCTTGGCATGCCCTGGCTGGAGACACACAACCCAGTCATCTCCTGGGACACCAAAGAGATCACCAAATGGTCCAAACACTGCCAACGTCACTGTCTACGCCAACTCTCTCACTCATCCTCGGTCACTCAATACCCAGTTACACTTAAGGAGGACGGAGTTCAACTCCCTAAGGAATACACTGACCTCCAGGAGGCATTTAACAAACAACGAGCCACCCAACTCCCACCTCATCGACCTCACGACTGTGCCATTGAATTACTACCAGGAGCTGTCCCCACCAGGGGGCGCATCTTCCCCCTTTCACAACCCGAGACACAGGCTATGGATTCATACATTAAAGAGGAGTTGGCTAAAGGCTTCATCCGTCCCTCAACCTCACCCGCATCAGCGGGTTTCTTCTTTGTCAAAAAGAAAGATGGAACACTTCGACCCTGCATAGATTATCGGAGCTTGAACAACATCACTGTGAAATACCGTTATCCTTTGCCCCTGGTTCCCCCGGCCCTGGAGGCTCTTCGACAGGCCCGATTCTTCACCAAGCTAGACCTCCGTTCTGCCTATAATCTGGTTCGCATACGGGAGGGGGATGAATGGAAGACAGCCTTCTCTACAACATCTGGGCACTACGAATATTTGGTTATGCCCTTCGGCCTTTCGAACAGTCCCTCTATCTTCCAGGCCTTTGTTAATGACATCTTCCGAGATCTCCTGAATCAGTACGTGATCGTCTACATCGACGACATCCTCATTTATTCAAACGACCTCATCTCACACATACACCACGTAAGGACAGTCCTGAGACGTCTTATAGCTCACCAGTTGTATGCCAAACTTCCCAAATGTGAGTTCCACCAGCACAGAGTTGCTTTCTTGGGTTATGTCATCAGCCATGAAGGCGTCTCAATGGATGAAGCCAAGGTCAAAGCCGTGGCGGAGTGGCCTCAACCTCGTACCTTGAAAGAGCTCCAGAGATTCCTCGGGTTTGCCAACTTCTACAGACGGTTCATCCGGGGTTTCAGTCAGGTGGCCGCGCCCCTGACTTCGATGACTCGTCATGACACACGTTCCCTTAGATGGTCCCCAGAAGCCCACAGGGCCTTTGAGGAATTAAAGAACCGTTTTACCTCCGCACCCATATTAAAGCACCCAGACCCAGGCAAGGAGTTCGTGGTAGAGGTGGACGCGTCCAGTATCGGATTAGGGGCTGTACTCTCACAACGGCACGGAGAAGGTAACAAACTCTACCCATGCGCCTTCTATTCCAGGAAGCTCACCGCCGCGGAACGAAATTATGATGTCGGGGACAGGGAGCTCCTCGCACTCAAAGCCGCCTTAGAGGAGTGGAGACATTGGCTGGAGGGAGCTGACGTGCCCTTCTTGGTATTAACGGACCATAGAAACCTGGAATATCTGAAAACCGCTAAAAGACTGAATGCTAGACAAGCTCGCTGGTCCCTTTTCTTCTCACGCTTCTCCTTCAGCATCTCGTATCGCCCTGGATCCAAGAATGGCAAGGCGGACGCTCTTTCTCGTATCCATGAACTCCCCACGGTCACTCTCACCCCTGAACCCATCCTGCCATCTTCAGTCATGATCGCCCCGGTCCGGTGGGACGTCATTACAGAGATCGAACAGGCCCACGCTACGCATCCACCGCCACCTGATTGCCCTAACGATAAATTGTTCGTGCCTGAGCCTCTACGACCCCAGGTCCTGCATCTGACCCATGATAGCCCAAGCTCCGGCCACCCGGGCATCACCGCTACCCTTGACTTAATTCAAAATCGTTTCTGGTGGCCGTCACTCTCTGCGGACGTGCACCATTTCGTCCAGGTCTGCCCCACCTGCAATATCTCCAAGTCCTCTCATCAACGCCCGGCCGGCTTGCTACAACCTCTCCCCATACCTCAGCGGCCGTGGTCGCATATTGCAATGGACTTTGTAACTGATTTGCCCCCGTCCAATCATTTCACTACCATCTTAACCATTGTGGACAGATTCTCCAAAGCTTGTCGTTTTGTTCCCCTGCGCAAGCTCCCCACAGCCTGGGAAACCGCTGAGGTACTCGTCGACCAGCTCTTTAAGTTCTACGGTCTGCCTGAAGACATAGTAACGGACCGGGGTCCCCAGTTTACCTCCCGGGTTTGGAGAGCATTCTGCACAGCACTCAACATCAACATCAGTTTAACCTCAGGATACCATCCACAATCTAACGGACAGGCTGAAAGGCAAAATCAAGAATTATCCAAGTACCTCCGAGCCTACTGCCACAACCACCCTGAGGACTGGAGCAAGTACATCACCTGGGCTGAGTATGCTCAAAATTCGCTCCGCAAACCAGCTACAGGCCTGACTCCCTTCCAAGTCGTCTTGGGGTTCCAACCCCCTCTGTTCCCGTGGTCCGGCGAACCCACTCAGCTCCCAGCCGTGGATGCCTGGCTGCATCGTAGCGAGGAGACCTGGGACTCTGCACACGTGCATCTCACCCAGGCCATCCGAAGGGGTCAAGCTCAAGCCAACCGGCGTCGTCGACCTGGGCCATCCTACGAACCCGGGCAGTGGGTGTGGCTTTCCACTCGGGATCTCCGTCTCCGCCAACCCTGTAAAAAGCTCACCCCTAGGTATGTGGGTCCATTTCAGATAATTAGACAGATTACACCTGTGTCCTACCGATTACAATTGCCTAACTCTTACCGTGTGTCTCCTACCTTTCATGTGTCCCTGCTGAAACCCGCTGGTGAACCGGGAGGAGCGAGGGGCCTAGACGAGGTCGCGGCTGACAACAACCCCCCCCTGATCATCGAAGGCGAGGTGGCGTACCGGGTCCGAGACATTCTGGACTCCCGACGTCGGGGCCGCGTGATCCAATACCTCATTGACTGGGAAGGATTCGGCCCAGAGGAGCAATCGTGGGCCAACGCCCAGGACATCCTTGACCCCGCTCTCATAGAGGCCTTTCACCGCGATCACCCTAACAGACCCAGACCTCGTCCCCGAGGAAGGCCTCGACGTCGACTCGGACCCAATCGGAATCGCCCTCGCGTCAGGAGCCGCTCGCAGGGGGAGGGCTCTGTTACGAGCCGCACCTCTGTGGCGCGCTCTGAACGCCACCAGCGGGAACCCTCTCCCGAGTATTAGTTTCCTACCCGGACCGTTTTAACCAAACACCTCCGCAACCGGAACTGAGTTCCGCGCGGGGTTTTCGGCTATTTTCTTGGCCTACTTAAGCGCACGGACGGAACTGACTCCTCGCGAAGTTTTGCGAGTATTATGCTGCAATCCCGAGCGTTTATTCCCCTGTTTGGATTACCTGTGTATGACCTTGCCTGGATATATCGACTACGAACCCTGCCGCCTGCCCTGAACTGTGTTTGGACTTTGTTACTTCTTTGGATTGCCTTCGTTGTTCCTGTACACTGTGAGTTTGACCTGATTGTCTGTTTACACAATAAAACTACGCAAATGGATCCGAACGACTCAGCCCCGTCGTTACAGGGATGTAGACAGGGATCGCCTCTTTCCCCTCTACTTTTTCTGATGACTATTGAACCCTTGGCAATTGCTATTAAAAAAGAAAGTGATATAAAAGGTATAGAAATGTTTGGCAGTGAACATAAAATAGCGCTATTTGCTGTCGACGTTGTATTATTTTTAAAGAAATTAGACTCAACCACTCCAGTGTTAATTACAATTATAGAGACATTTGGGAAAATATCGGGGTATCGGATCAATAATTCAAAATCTTCAGTCATGTTGCTGAATGAAGAAAGGAGTAAATGTATTAGTCTTGAGGATGTGAGTCCTGTACAAATTGAGATATGCTATGTTGTAATGATGCGAAGACATCAATATGTGTCTATACTGCATTTAGTTTTTTTGTTCCTGGTGTGTATGTAATATACTGTATGTTGTTAAAAGGTTAATAAATATATTGAGGAAAAAAAGAAGAAAAAAAAAACATTCCCACCATGTACCCAACAAGTTATTTCTGTCATAGGTGTCTCGCAGTATCTGCCTTTTATAAGCCCAGGTTTTCAGACTGTTATTCGCGAAGTCTTGATTGCCTAGTGTGTCAATTCTGAGCTTTATTCTGGTGATTAACTTGCTGTGTATTACCATTGGACTGTTTATCTCTTGTACGATTCTTGCTGCCGTGGATTTTGACCCTTTGCCTGTTAACGTTGTGGAATAAAAGCTTGCACATGTATCCGAATGTCTCTGAGGGATCATTACAAGAGCATCCATTGGTGAGCAAAGAAGTAATAAACCTCGCAACATTTCCTCTGATAAAGAATCAAAAAACAAACTCATGTATTTTATTCTCTAATTTTTTAATAATTGCTAGGTGAAATACTATGGGATTTATTAAAATTAAACTGACTTGACATATCATGTCTAACTGTTACTGTATCTGTTAATGGTTTCTCTGAAGGATTTAAGGCCATGGCATCAAACGACACGCAAATCAAATGAAGGCGTCAACAGGTAATTGCTAAAAGCAGACTGTCTTTGTAAGGTTTTGTTTATGTGAGTTTTCCCACTTGTGGCATTCCAAAGTTTTGACGTCTTTGCTAAGATGAAAAAAGGTCTTTAAATTCAAAACCTCAAACTTTAGACTGCAGACTAATACATGTTGTAACTTAACCTCCCGGAACAACTGTTTCAAAACACTGAAGCAGCTGCTATTTTTGTATTCATCAAATCAATCAAGCAGATACATTCAGTCAACAGCTCTCTTACTGCAGCAACAGCTGGAGTGCCAGTCAACATCTGTAACCGCTATTACCACCAGAATCTGACGACATATTTTCAATGGCATGGTTTACATCAGCATGCAAAATATCTTTTCATTGTAGGTTTTCAGTTTTTACTTCAGAGAAAAACAGTGACATCAATCATCATGGCTTGCAAACAAAGCATGCCTTATACTGTGAGTCACTTTCAGTGTCTGGCAAATAAATATATGTATGTACAGTAAACGTAACTGAATAAATGCACTCGGAAATTGTAGCAAAATATGATACCCCACATTGAATTGATGGCAAACATAGCTGTTTTTATCCTGAGTAAATTATTCAAATTAGATTTTCCTATTCTTAATAACTTTAGAATTTAAAAAAAGTAAGCGGCATTTCAATATGATTACATCATCTGCAAATAAAAAGGGTGTTGATGTATATGTTTGAATTAAAGTAGTCTGGCTGAAGAAAAAGCTGAGTGGTTTCTAACAAATGACCACTAATCTAATACTGTATAGTTTCATGAGATCCATCTGTCTATCAGCATTATATCCTCTGAACAGAAAGTATTGCCTCCTGCTTCAGCATCCACTCTCTGGTGTGCAATAGGCAAATAGTTAGAAGAACCAAGTTAAGAAAGACAAAGAAATCCCAAGCATTACAGTTAGCTCAAAAAAACTGCTGATGTCCATATGAGATCAACATCCATAGGAAATGACAAAGCTTAAAGTAATACGGGTCTCATTTGCTTTATCTTCTGATCATAATATTAGTTGAGACTGCCCACAGTTTCAGCTTGTTCATACATGTATCAGCAGAATTCACTCAACTCTTAAAAACATTTCTCCTTTCTGTTGCATTCAACAATGATGTCACTGAAAACTGCTGAGGAATTAAAGCCTCCTGACAATCATAGCCCTTGTTTGGAGATAAAATCCAGTTGGGCCAGTTGGATAAGATTAGTTGGTAGACTAATTGGCCAAGCCAAAAGAACACAGTGTCTGCGGGGTATGTGTTTGAGTCTCCCCACTGCTGTGATTAAAGCCGATTAATTGTAGTTCCCACTCAAACCCAACCAGCCCTTGAGCTCTTCGCTGATCCCCTTTCCATTTACTCAACATTTAGTGACGCAATGAAACTGCTTCAGGTTTCCCAGAAAAATAAGGAATTATAACATTTCTTTGGCATATAATAAGCAGTTGAGGGCACAATCTGTTTGGTTTTAGAATCTAATTTATGCACCTTTGTGGCATTTCTTCCAAAATTATCATGAAGTCCAACATCCAATTCAACTTTATTTATAGAGCACTTTAAAATACAACAAGGTTAGCCAAAGTGCTGCACACATCCTAAGAAGAATAGGTCACATAACAAATAAAATCAATATCAGTAACACAGATATCATTTAACAAATCAAACTGAGTTAAAAGCCAGAGTAAAAAAATGTTTTTAGTGATGACTTGAAAACCATAAAGGAATCAATCTGTCTAAGATGCAACGGCAGATCATTCCATAATTTAGGACCCGCAACAGAGAAGGAACGGTCCCCCCTGATTTTTCTCAGTGTTTTGGGTAAGTGTGTGAGACAATCAGTAAATGTAATCCATGATAGAAGCCTCTACATTGCATTTGGGGTTTTATGTGTAGATTATACAGAGAAAGAGCTACGATTCCAGAAATTGCATCTTAGCAATTGTCAAAAGCTGTAAAATAGAGCCGTGATGTGTGTCCACAGTATACTGTATGCTGTAAAGCCTCACATGCTCTCACTGGTTGTTTTGGTAACAGGACTCTTGTGGAGGAGAAGGAGGGAGATGAGGCTCTGTACCAGGCACTGTGCTTCAGAAAAAAAACAGGTGGGAGTACAGTAGATAAAAACCAGCGCTTTAATATTAACCTTCCCTACATTCCCATACGACAAAGAATAGATTGTCAGATACAGTACTTCAAAATATATATCACATTGCCAAAAACATTATGCTAATATATTTGCTGTATTGGTTTATTCAACGTATGCTTTTAACAATCTTAGATGTTTCAATTAATTTACTGTGTGTTAAATAATCAAGCACTGTGGAATTATACACAAATACAAGAAGAATCAAGAACTGTTGAACTCACTAATCTGAACTAAAGCATAAGATAAACACACACATAGACATGGATCCTAAGGGAGGTCAGTTCCCTCCATGTTCTCTTCCCTCATCTGTCATCATGATCTTATTTCCACGAGCAGTGAAACAACAACTGCTGTTATTGTATAAAATCCCAGAGTCTGTCCTCAGAAAGCTTTCTGACAAAAAAGTAATTTGAAATTGCCTCCAATACAGGCCTGCTCATGCAATAGTTTTCGTGAAAGCCCAAATGGAGCTTCTCAACATTAAACTAAAATTTAACTCAACTCAATCTGAAAACCAAATAAGTAAAACAATAAATATGCTATAAACAGTGCATGCATGATAACTATATGTATTTAATATGTATATCCCGTGGATGTGACAGAAAGTAGAAATAGACATTGTCTTGGACCAAATAATTGCTTTGAAGTGTCCCAAAATGAAAATGTTGTCATTAATCACTTAGCCCCATGTCGTTCTAAACCCATAAAAGCTTCACCTTCGGAACATAATTTAAGGTATTTTGGATGAAATCCAGGAGGCTGTGATTGTCCCTTTGACTGCCAATTAATGAACACTGTCAAGGACCAAAAAGTATGAAAGACATCACCTGAATTTTCCATCTGTCATCAGTGGTTCAACTGTAATGTTATGAAGCGACTAGACTACTTTTTGCACAGAAAGAAAACTAAAATAACGACTTTATTCAACAATTTCAGCACTGTAACATCACTGTAGCACCATTTTGGTGTATTCATTGGACACAAATAGCATAAGTAAAAGCTGTTCTGTGTCAGCCGCGACAAAAGGATACAAGGACTTTTGAACCAAAGGTTGCAGGTTTGAGTCCCAGGTCTGGCATGGATTGTAGGTGGTGAAGTGAATAACCAGCAATCTCTCCACCTTCAGTACCACGACTTAGGTGAGACCTTTGAGGAAGGCACTGATCCCCCCACTGCTCTGGGTGTGTGTTCGAAGTGTGTGTGTTTTCACATCTGTGTGTGTGCACTTTGGATGGGTTAAATGCTGAGCACAAATTCCTAGTATGGGTCACCATACCTGGTCCCAAGTGACCTCACTTCAAATTAAAGCGTAAATGTAAAAGAAATATTCCTGTGTCACAGCTGACACAGAACAGCATTCACTATTTGCATCCAACAAATACTCTCCAAAATGGCACTATGGTCATGCTGTGGTGCTGAATAAAGTCATTGTTTTTGTTTTTAATAACGTTACAGTTGAACCACTGATGGCAGGTTGACTATTCTGAGCATATCTTTCATATTTTTCTGGGCCTTGACAGTCACAAACCTCATGATTTTTATCCAAAATATAATTTTCAAGAATGAACAAAGCTTTTGCGTGTTTGGAATGACATGGGGGTACGTGATTAAGTGCTAACTTTTTATTTTGGGGCAGAGAAACTCTTTAGTCTATAAATGCCACCAGTCTGCAGGAGTTATTTAAAACAGATACAATGATATTACAGACACAATCCAGTTTAACCTTCCAGTTTATCCAAGTAAACTATCGCACAATCCTTCATGAACGTACGCCCATCCACCCTGATTCACATCACAGCTCTTTGCGTCACAATTTTCCTTTCATTAGCTGGAAACAATAACGTCTATCCACAAAGCTGTTTCCTGCCTTTGACCAAACTGGCCCCCTATTTTTCTGGAAAGGCACTGTTTTGTACATTGGTGCTCTGATATTATCTGATATTCCACAGGAAGATTTCCATTTAATGTTTTTCACTCGTGAAATTTACCCAGATATCTTTGACAGTACTGTTGGAGTGCTGATCAATAAAAATTAAAGAAAATAATTAATGAATAGTTGCAGTCATGACTTGATTTGACAGCTCAAGTCACCTTTTTGTTTGCATATTTGTGATTTGTTTATGTGGGATGTCCTGGAAGTCTGTTGTCTTGTATGAAAATACTTGCAGAAATCAAGCAGCATCTCTCACTAAAAATCTGAGGGCAAAAAGTATGTTTAATGTAACATTTAATAAATAAATAAATGCTGTAAATCAGTGTAAAAAATCAACTGAGAACTGAAGTCTATAAAAGAACATTTATGTATGCTTTCTTCTAGCTCTGTTGTTTTATTCATTACTCACCCTTTTTTGTTATTCTCATTTTGTTCAACACTTGGGATCAGTAGTGCTGACATTGCACACATTGAGGCAGAAATACTTTGTGTCGTGGTCAACGTGAGCAGGAAATGCAGAAGCTGCAGGAAGCCTGACTGGCTAAGAATAGCGCCTACTGATGGAGTGAATCTTGAACAGGAAACAGCTTCCTCCTTGCAGCAACCCTCGCCCTAAACCAGTCCTCAACCAACAGGACTTATGCTTTCAAAATCAAAAATTTCTAAAAAAAAATTTTTTGCTGATTGCAATTCAGACAAAACACACAATCAATGCACCATGATTTTTAAACCCAATGTCACAGACACGCCAGCCTCCACCCTCACGCAGTCACAATGCTCACTCTCACCAGAATTCTGATCACCTGTCACCACCACCTGAATCCACTCCCATCTCAATCTACCACCACATAAGAACACACACCACATTCCAGTCAGCGTCTGAGCTTGTTGATGCATCAAGTGGACTCATTGTTGGATATCGCTACTAATATCGCATATCCTTACCTGTACGTTTCCCTGTGTGCTCCTAGATCTTTGTGTTCCCTCCAGGCTCCATCGGTTTCCCTCGCTGTGTCTCCAAAGTGTAGTGTTGTGGTGTCTCCATTGTCCGTCTGTCCTCCGTCGATCTCCAGATCCTGCAAGTCAAGATTATCATTATTAACTCAGTCAATGTTCATTGGAATATTCCATCGTCTGTGACACCATTTATATCTGCTTCATTCCCCGATACTCCTCTGCTGCCTTAAATAAAGACTCTGTTAATACTTACCCTCTTTGTGCAACCCACTTCATTACACCCAGAAAAAGTGTATCTTCCAAATATAGTAAATTTCATAAAGTAGAGTTATTAAATGTTTTGTTTTTAAAACTAACGCTACATCTTGTCATTTATCAAAAGTGCACGTTTATAAAAAGTGTTATTTGAATTAAAAAGCATAAAATTCCAGATAATATACTGTACATTACATATTGTCTCTAGGACTTTTATGACTGCTTCTTAAACTTATATATATATATATATATATATATATGTATGTATATTCTTAACTATATATATATATATATGTTTAATAGTTAATTAAATGTATTTTCTAGTTTTTGTCAAAAATATTGAGAATTATATAATTTTTATAATTAAAATTTCATGGTTGATGTAGCCTTCATAGTAAGTTGATACATGAATCATACCTTGGAGTTCACTTGTTCTGGGGGGTTTCATTATCAGCACTCTACTTGATTTGTCTTTAAAGTTTTACTTTAAAGTATGTTTAAAATTATTAAAATTATATTTTAATAATCTCTTGTCAATATTTAAAGTATCAGTTTTTGTTCATGTCTTGGTTTAATGCTTGAACACTTTTTCACATGAAAGAACTAGAAGTGAATTAAAAGCCAAGAACCTTACAGCACAGCAGTTTAACATCAAAGTGATGTACAGTGTTTGCAATGTTAACTGCTTGCAGAGCTTCTGCCCTGGGACAGAACAATTAAAACTATATGCCAGATTGCTAGAAAGGAGGCTTTCAGTGAGGTATGGAAACACTCTAAACGAATAATTTTGAAAAATAATTAATTTGTGTATAATTTCCCCCCCACTTGTAATGATCCCTGTTTAAAAATAATGTGAATTGTAATTTTCTTCCAAGTACATTATCTATTTATTTTGTTGACATTTGCATGCAAAATTTAAAATCAAATACATCATCAAATACAAATCATACAAATTGTGCCCTATTTATCTGGATTTTGTTTTTCTCGAGTCATTGCAGCATGGGTCCAGAGCAGATTTAAATGCCTTACATGGTTTTTGCAAGTAAACACTTCAGAAGTTTGTGCAGCATCATATGAAACAGAAAATGTGCTTTGTGTAGCACCCAAAGCCACATTTCTCTTTCATATGATGCTTATGTCAGTTGAAAACGATATTTTTTCTGATGTGTAGTCTAGGAATGAAAGTATCCTACAATTCTAAAGTAAACTACCATTTTCTCACAGCTCGTTGTAATTAGAATGGCTATTTTTGCTGATGTATAATGGTGGCCACTTGTGATAATGAAAAAGAGTTCCTGTTTAATTTTAGTTTCTGTCTTTGAATTATTGTATTCATAAGCTCACATGAATGCTGTGATTATCTTTTACATTTTCTTTTAAACTCAGTATTTTTCTTTAGATTTTTCCTGAAGTCTGTAGGGGTATACAATTCATATAATGGTGATGGACAATAATGATAACATTTGCCAAAATAGTCTGCTCATGTGCAACAAAACTGTAATTTCCCATACTTCTCTATGACACACATGGACATTATTTTCTTCTTTTTGTTTTTAATTTATTGCTATAAACGGACTGACTTTGTCAGGAAGTAAAAACCAAACCAAACCAGACAAATAAACACTTTTTAATTTTTTTTAATTTTATTTACAATGACATGGTAAGCTGTTAAACGTTACTAAGATACTTTTATTTTAATGTGTTGCTAATTAGTTTCTTTAAGTGTTTTTTTTATTTTTTTCAAAAGAGGCCACTGACAAGTTTGGGTCCCTCCTTCATACTTCTATGATACCTCAAGTCTGGAATTACTTTTAAGGGTGAAGAAAAAGTTAGAAAAATTTTCTTTTTTTATTACATAATAATAATAATAACCTGAAAAAATAAACAATTGTGTTTGGACTGGGAGTTTTGAAAAATTTGTTACCCTATGTTTTAATAGTTTTTGATATTTATTTTAAAAAATCAAGACCCCTTTCATTTCTGTGACACCGTGGACGTAGCAGGTGAGTTCCCAAAGGAATTCCCTAGGCCCTCCTACTTTTACACTTGACACCTCCCATCGTCCCGGACGCCCCTCCCTTTCATCCTCCCCCAAATTCCCGCCACTCCCTCTCTCATAGAATCTATTAAGTGGCAAAAATTCAGGACAGAAAATGGCGACGGCGGGGAGCCGGACGTCGTCGTTAGGCGGATTATTAGACTCCAGTAGTGGCACAAACGTCGGGAACGGACTTCAAGGCAGTTCCAGCGGCTCTACACTTTCGAACAGCAGCGGGAAAGTGAAGCGAAATGCTGGGGAGAGTTCGCAGTGGAGGCGGAAGGTGAGGAGTGTGGATCTGGATAAATGCGAGAGCGGGACCGCAGCGCTGCACTTCCTCACGGTGTCCGGTCCCGGCTCGATCCAGACCGCCTTACTGCAGCAGAGCCTCGCCGAGCCGCCGCTAACAGAGAAAACCAGCGGTAATCCTTGTCATAGTGCTCAGGAATGGATGAGAAGCTCTTTAAAGAGCAGCGAGAGTCCCGGTGCTGAACATGGAGGGGCTGCTGTGGACGTAAACGCTTCACAAAACAGGTAAAAACAACTCCCAAACTCTACTTTGAACGCGTTTCTGTCGTAAGATACGTTTGGAGAAACTTTACACATTGGCGATATAACGTTGGCTAAAATTTTCTCCGACAGAGCTCCTTGATTCGTATTATGTGTGCAAAAGATTAAGGACGTGTTGCAAGTGTGAGAAAATTTAATAACGTTATACTCTTATTTCTAGAAGTGACAGTTATAATGCGGCTGATTTTAAAAATTCTTCAGCGGTTTCTTTATTTTTGCTGAGCAGAACGAACCGTTTAAAAGTGCAGGCTAAACTAAAAGTTTACAAATTTAACGCTCACATATTGGTTTACAAAAGTTGTTAAA
The DNA here is from genome assembly GCA_032357475.1 of Enteromius thamalakanensis. NCBI lineage: Eukaryota > Metazoa > Chordata > Actinopteri > Cypriniformes > Cyprinidae > Enteromius > Enteromius thamalakanensis. The sequence goes on from JAUCMT010000002.1 coordinate 3,631,140, forward strand.
AAAGTTGGTTACAAGCAAACCTCTGATTGCATATTTGTCCACTGTATTTGTTTTGTTTATTTTTATGTCGCTGTTGTTGGTTATTTGTGACAAAAGCAGTCGTAGTCGCACGGGTACATTTGTAGCAATACCCACTGTATGGGTCAAAAGTATAAATTTTTCTTTTATACAAATAATCGTCAGAATATTACGCGAATATCTTATATATATATATATATATATTTTGATTAGTAATATGCATTGCTATAAACTTTTGGACAACTTTAAAGGTGGTTTTCTGAATAGATCATTTTATTTTGCTTCCTCAGATTAAAGATTTTCAAATAGGTGTATCTCTGTCAAATATTGTCCTATCTTATTATTGTCTTATCTTATTAATCCTATTTTCAACGAAAATTAGTGGTTTTTGTGGTCAGGGTCATGTGTGTTTCTAATGTTGGATATGTTCAGTTCATATCCGAGTGGTTGGAGCCTGAGTCTTATGTTCAGATCTATGTTATGATGATGATGTGTGAATATCATCATGCGAGAAAGCTGAGCGTCTGCAGGTTGAATGGCAGTTGTTTTCAGCAGGAAGACTGCGAGCGCAGGATTTGCTGCAATATGAGCTGCAGGCTTTGAGACTGTAAAGATAATGAGAGATGAATGAAAGCTGAAACCTAAAGAAACTGCTGGGGAAAAAAAACTGCGTGCCTTTGTGAGCTTCATTTTCCAGGTTAATGTTTGAGAGTTACTAAAGTCTCCTGTGCACACACAATTCTTACATGAGACTGTGCTGTCAAATAATTACATCCAAAATAAGAGTTTTTGCTTGCATAAAATCTGTATGCACTGTGTATTCAACTAATATATACAAATGCACACGCACGTATCTATACATTTAAAATATATATATATGTATATATATGTGTGTGTGTATGTATATGTGTATGTATGTATGTATGTATGTTTGTGTGTGTGTGTTTTCTGACGGCACTAAAATATAGACATATTTTATAAATAAGTAAAGCCCTGCAAAATGACCTCCAGCAGGCCACAAATGTGTATGTGTCTGCTCAAACTCCATAAGGGTGGGATGAGGGTCCGAAATCCATAGGTGTGATTTGTTCTTACAACCCAACACCGTGCAGGACATTTGGTATTTGCCAGAGAACACCAAGATTGGCAAATTCGCCACTGGACCCTGTTACTGGGCAGTGGGTCAGTAATGGTGTGGGTTGGCATTTCCTGATGAGGTGGCAGATGGTGCTCGCCAGAGGTAGCCTGACTGCCATTAGGTACCGAGATGAGATCCTCAGACCCCTTGAGAGACCATATGCTGGTGCAGTTGGCCTTGGGTTCCTCCTAATGCAATACAATGCTAGACCTCATGTGGCTGGAGTGTGTCAGCAGTTCCTGCAAGCCG
>JAUCMT010000002.1:3632644-3645074 GCA_032357475.1 Enteromius thamalakanensis
ATTCCCATTAATTTCCATAATTCCCAATATGGAATATTTCCAAAATTCCCAAGCTTAACTTACCATGGAAATTTACCTGAAATTTTCCGCCCCTTTGCAACCCTATTCCAAACCCATAAGACCTTTGTTCATCTTCGGAACACAAATTAAGATATTTGTCTTTAGTGGCTCAACTTACACAAGCTTTAACGTATTTGATGTAATCAGCCTTGTTTACAACCGGGTCAAAGAAAACGCATGTGCGTTATCTGCGGCTGCTTCTCCCAAATGGCAGAAGACTAAGTCATAGGAGAAGAACGGTTAAGTATATGTTGCAAATGTTAAGTATTTGTGCAAAAAAGAAAACAAATATTCTCCTATTGGCGCAAAACCGAAGTTGATCCGCTGATTACGTTTCTGGATCTGGGATCATTTCAGTTGTATTGCTGTCTATGGAGGGTCAAATGGCTCTCTGATGTCATAAAAAATATCTTAATTTGTGTTCCAAAGATGAACGAAGATCTTATGGGTTCGGATCGACATGAGGGTGAGTAATAAATGACAGAATTTTCATTTTTGGGTGAACTAGTAAAGATAGACGTCTGGGAGGTGTTCAGAATTAAATACGGTTAAACAAAGAAACAGCTGTACCGAGACAAAGCAAGTACATAGAAAAAAAAAGTGAATGAATGCTATATCAAGATACTGAATCAATCTGATTCACACTTACAGTAAGATTGATGGCGAGACATGTTTTCTTGTTTCATCTTTGTCTCATCTGTTCTTGCCGTTTGTAGAACATCAGTCAAAGTGACTGAGTCATAAAGACATATGTCAATCATCTTCTCGTTTATGACCTCTCGATCCAACGACTCAATTCCTACTTGAACTCAGAGCGGTTCTCAAACCTCACGAGTCAATCAGCTCCACTCCAGAGGTGGGCTGGGGGAAGTGTTGTTTAGTCATAACGGTGGGCTCGCTCATGGCACACGCATTTACAGCTGTGGTTATTAACTACTTTGTCCGACACTAAAACTTTGAGGCTCGGCGTTTTAAAGGTTGTCCATCCTTAATACGTTTCCTGTTTCACCCGCATGATCAGCCAATCGGAACAGAGCTTAATGAATCCCCTGCAAGGTTAATTTGCTCAGTAATGGCATTAAACGGATATATGGAAACAGTTTCTCCTCTAAATACCAATTCATTACATCTACGCTTATTAAGAGCGAGGACTATGAAATTATGGCCAGCGTCGCCACATTAGGAGTCATTAGCTCCACACTCTCGTATTTGCCTCGGCGAGGCTTGTCAGAGAAAGCGAAAAGGGGCTGGAGCTCCTTCCACCGAACACCCGTAATTACTTCTTGCAGTAACCTTCTAACCAAACCTCATATTTTCATAATTTTGCCCCACATTTGCATCTTTCCATTCCTCCATTGCATACTTAGTCAAGGTCTGCGAGTGGGCTGACCCATTTGAGCGGGAAAATGAAGTGATTAACGGAAAGAGCTCTTCCTGACTGAGGGGTTGGAAGAAATGGATTCGCGGCATAAAAAAGGGATTTAATACCGAAAAAAACTCATTATTCCAACCCACTCGTTTTTTGTTAGCGTTCTTTATGCGAGGTTGTAACATTTCTCTCTCTCTCCGAGAATTTGCCACTTCAAATTGTATCTCAAGGTTATGTGTGTCTAATGTTAAGCTTTAATTTTAATTTTCAGCCCTCATCCTCAATTAGATTTCTCTACCTGAGAAGGTACGTGTGTGTGTGCGCGTGTGTGTGCTGGGGCTCCGTACAGGCTTGATTAGAATGGTGCTGTTGTGGTTTGAAGGGCGGTAATTACATAGTTTCTCTTCTCTTTCTCTCAACCCTCTTTGGTCACCCACAACCGCTGATTATAATGGATCATAGATTTTTCTTTATTGGCTTTTGTTTTATAGAGCCGATTAAACAATAATAACAATAAAAGATGCAATTAATTGCAAAGGTAATTAATGGTAGTTGTGATGGCCATCAGTGTGTATGCCTGTGTGTTTTTTCAGCTATGCAATTTCATAATTACCCACCACACACACGCACGCATGTTTGGAGAGCTAGAAAGCTTTGATAGATGTGTAATGCTGAAGCGCTAAAACGGAGGCGAATTAAACTCATAATGTAATTAAACAAAACTGCTATGCATAATTATTAGCGAAAAGCTGATTGCAAAAGCTGGGGGTGTAATGATGTCAAACTTGGTGCTGGCTGAGGACATTAAGCATGTGAAGATATTAACAGTCTTTTGGAAAAGCATTAAATTGACATCCTTATCGACACAAGTTATTAAAGTGGTTTGGATTAGCTGCCTCTCAAAGATTCAAAGATACATTTGTGTGTGTGTGTGTGTGGGGCGTTTCTGTCCTACATTGAAACACGCAGAGAAGGATTTGTGATTATTCACTAGGGTTAGTCTGAGATTGGCTTTCCAAAGCGCAGGAAACAGAATCGGCCATTCTGAACACAGAAGCAGAGAGACTGTTCAGCCGTCAACCCCACTTGACTTTCTTGGAGAGAGCCCTTTCTCTGTCTCCCTCCCTCTTTCTCACACGCGCACACACCGCTGACATGCATATTGACCCCAAAGTTGCGTGTGCTCACTGAATTCAGATGGTATGCTAATTTACAGAGCACGGAGAGCGCGTGTGTAGTGGCTGTGCCGTCTCGCCTCGTGACTGTCCGCTGGTCACTGCGTAAGAGTCCACACAATGCAATCATGAAAGAGAAACAAAGCCTTTTCTTTGTCTGCGCAACTCAAGTAGGGAGATACTTAGGATGCCTAATGCGGCCGAGACATGCTGTGTTTAATATGCTGAGACTGAAATGAGGAGACTTGAGGCTGTGTGGTTAATTATACCTTTATGCGCACTGCACAGACGAGGACGTACAGATCTTCAGTACGTCTGCATCAGTGTCTGAGACTATAAGTAATCACAGTAGACACAGTAATTTCAGAGAAGGGCACTTACACATTAGCTAAAGCTCCGGCGGAGCGCTTGATGGCTAGGAATTTGTAAGATCTGTTCTGAGGGCATGGAAAGAGTGAGTTAGAAATCAAGTGGGAATACTGTGTGTTTTATTGACAGTCCTAGGCTGATGAAAGAGTTTTAGTTTTTTTAGGCATGGTGTACTGCCCTAATACTGCTCTCAGGCATTCTGACAGTCAGTCTGACACATAAAATGATAAATACTGTACATGCATATTTTCTAGTGAAATAGTTTTTGGCTTTATTATAGTAAAGAGTAAACAGGAAGTTTGAGAGAAATGAGAGAAAAGAAAAAAGAGAGAGTAAAGCTGACACAGCTGTGTTCTGCATATATTAGAAAAAAACAGCCTTCGCAATATGAAAAAAAAACTTTTTGTTACACTACCTGGTTTGATATGTTTGGAAGGAATAATTTTTAAATTTTTATGTGATTTTGTTGGGGGGAGGATCAGCATAGAACATCAACATAAAAGGCTAAAAATGACTTATTACTTATTATTAGATGTTTTGTGTTTAACCCATTCCTTTAGGCCTGAATGCATTGAGGAAAAAAGTTGGGTGTTATATTTAAATAAGTTAAACTATAAAGTACACATAAAAAAAAAAAATCTGCAAAAATTTCAAAAATTCAGTTTTTTCTGTCAATATGGGGTGCTGTGTATACATTAATGAGGAATTTTTTTTAATGATTTTATCAAATGGCTGCATTTTCACTTCTGTGAAATCAAACTGCCCAGTAATGCCGAGTTCAGACTGCACGATTTTCAAAGTAGTCACGTTACAGATCTTTTCATACTGCGTGACTATCTGGGGTAGCATTCTGTAGCTGCTGTGTTCACACTGCATGATAGATCGATGACAGGAGGTTTCACACTGCATGACTTTACAACAGGAAGAATTGCAGACAACTTTGTCTCACTGCCAAATTCTCTCAGACTGCATCTTTGATCGTTCACACTGTGTGATTGTCGCTTGCATGAACGAGCACCGTTTTGCCTGTGATTTCAGGCATTTGTCAGCGATTTCTCAAAACCTGTCGACGAGTCAAAATCGGGCTAAAATCGTGCAGTCTGAACTCGGCATTAGGAACCAACACTGATTGACAATCAATTTTACATGCGGTTGTGCAAATGGAATAGACAACAGGTGGAAATTGTAGGCAATTAGCAAGACCCCTCCCCAAATAAAGGAGTGGTTCTGCAGGTGGTGACCACAGACCACTTCTCAGTTCCTATGTTTTCTGGCTGATGTTTTGGTTACTTCTGAATGCTGGCGGTGCTTTCACTGTAGTGGTGGCATGAGACAGAGTCTACAACCCACACAAGTGGCTCAGGTAGTGCAGCTCATCCAGGATGGTACATCAATGTGAGCTGTGGCAAGAAGGTTTCCAGTGTCTGTCAACGTCTTGCCCAGAGCATTGAGGCGCTACCAGGAGACAGCCCAGTACATCAGCAGACATGGAGGAGTCCGTAGGAGGGCAACAACCCAGCAGGAGGATCATTAACTCCGCCTCTGTGCAAAGAGGAACAGGAGGAGCACTGCCAGAGCCCTGCAAAATGACCTCCAGCAGGCCACAAATGTGCATGTGTCTGCTGAAATGGTCAAAAACAGATTCCATGAGGGTGGTATGAGGCCTCGATGTCCACAGGTGGGGGTTGTTCATACAGCCCAACACAGTGCAGGACGTTTGGGATTTGCCAGAGAACACCAAGATCTGCAAATTCGCCACTGGCGCCCAGTGCTCTTCGCAGATGAAAGCAGGTTGATGCTGAGTACATGTGAAAGAGTCTGGAGAAGAAGTGGATAACGCTCTGCTGCCTGCAACATCCTCCAGCATGACTGGTTTGGCAACGAGTCAGTAATGGTGTGGGGTGGCATTTCTTTGGAGGGATGCACAGCTCCCTGTGCTCGCCAGAGGAAGCCTGACTGCCATTAGGTACCGAGATGAGATCCTCAGACCCCTTGTGAGACCATATGCTGGTGCGGTTGGTCTTGGGTTCCTCCTAATGCAAGGCAATGCTAGACCTCATGTGGCTGGAGTGTGTCAGCAGTTCCTGGAAGATGAAGGCGTTGATGCTATGGACTGGCCCGCCCATTCCCCAGACCTGAATCCAATTGAGCACATCTGGGACATCATGTCTTGCTCCATCCACCAACGACATGTTGCACCACAGACTGTCCAGGAGTTGGCGGATGCTTTAGTCCAGGTCTTGGAGGAGATTCCTCAGGAGACCATCCGCCACCTCATCAGGAGCATGCCCAGGCGTTGTAGGGGGGTTATACAGGCACGCAGAGACCACACACACTACTGAGCCTCATTTGACTTGTTTCAAGGACATTATATTAAAGTTGGATCAGCCTGTAGTGTGTTTTCCCACTTTAATTTTGAGTGTGAGTCAAAATACTCCATTATATCCAAATGGGTTAATAAATTTAAAAATTAAATTTTTGTTGTCAGCACATTCAAATATGTAAAGAACGAAGTATTTAATAAGAATATTTAATTAATTTAGATCTAGAATGTGTTATCTTAGTGTTACCTTTTTTTTTTGAGCAGTGTAATATGTATGTGTGTGTTTGTTTATATTTATATACATGATAAATATACCCATTACAGACACACACATTATGCAAACAGAAAACTTAAATTTTGGATGCAGTTAATCATGATTAATCATTTGTATATACTAGTTAATGCCATGTTTACATTTGAGAGATTGATATTGAAACATTTATATGGCAACAGTGTTAAAGAGTATGGTTAGTCACATGATCCTAACTTTAATTACCCTGGTTGTTTTTCCCATTTTATTGTCTTTCCCTTGGGTGTTTCTGAGCCATATAGGGATTCACAGTGACTCCAAACCATGTTTTGCGTCACTGAGCTTATTCATTTACCGCCGTTTTCCCTCAGGGGAGAACAGGAGCATCATTCTTTGTGTGTTCATGTGTGCTGGAGTCACTGTTACAGGTGAAACAGTCCTGATGAGAACAGGTGTTGAACTGTGTCCATTTCTGACACCACTGTTGAAGCAGATGTTCTCCTGCTTGAGTAATAGCAGAAGCACTCATCTTCTGAAACTTATTTCTTTTAGAGATCAGTGCATCTGCTTGAGCTGTTTTTGATTATGTTAAACGTGTGGAAGTTATACACCACTATTATTGGTTGAGCTGAATTAATCATTATTGAGCGAATCGTTTGGGAGTTATTGAGCAAGGGGAGCAAGTCTTATTAAAAGAGAATAAAAGTGTTTTTTGGTCTTGCGTGCCTTTCAACCTGTTGTTGGGCACTTCCTAAAGCAGAAAATTAACCTTTCATAAGCCACTTTAAGGCAGTGTATTGCACTCATATATACCCCTTTAGGAGGTAGTTTGAGACTCATGCATGCAAATACAACTGGCACTCAATAGCGTGGGAGTTGAAGATTGAATTTCTATTTGTTTTGCAGAAACACGTTTATGTGGCAAAGTCTTAACACACTGGATCAGAGAAAATCTGTGAAGTAAAAAATGCCCTTGTGATTTTTGTTTACAATTGTCGCAACAAACTTTCTTCCAAATCTAGATGATTTCCAAAGAAAGAAATATTGGATGTGATTTATTACAGTAGTCAATTCTTATGTCATTTGTGAATGCGGACTGAATTGCTTAATATTTCTCAGCAGATCTGCAATCGGAGCTTAACATTGTGAAACACTGGCATGGTTTTCCAGCGCTCTCCAGTGTGTCTGCACTGGGGTCTGGAGTTTCCTGTGTGCTTGATACAGTTGGTGTGCTTCCATTGGGTGTTCCCAGCCCACAGAATCGTAATTAATTTGTTTGCGTTTCCAGCGGATGTGTCGGGGCTTTGAGCACTCTCATTAAGCATAGATGGCTGGTCCAATGCTGGAGAAGATACTACCTCTAGAAAAGAAAATAGAGCAAGACCGTTGATTTAGTACAGCAAGAATGTCAGTCGAATGGTTTATGTATTTAACTTGTGGGCCACGATCAAGAAAGTTTTAATACTTTTATTCCCCAAGGACACATTAAATTTGTGAAAAGTGAAAGTAAAGACCTTTTATGGTAGAAAAGATTTCAAATTAAGGCTTTTCATTTGAAAATCCCATAAATAAATTACATTTTACTATATTTTATTGACCTCAAGCTTACTGACCTCAAGCCGTTGCTCAGTAGAGTGTATGCTTTTCTTGGCTAATATATAATGAAATCACAGTTAAACAGACTTGTAAACAAGTAAAGAAAAGAGTCAAGGTGCATCCCAAGAAGATCTTGTGTGAGGACCTACTTGATATACTTTGAATTCAAGATCTATTGTTGCTGTTTAAGTTCTAATCCTCCATTATGATTTCAAAAAATGGCATGTTAGAACTAGCAAGGACTTGGGTGGTTTTTGAGAAATTGTGCTAACAAGAATGCTGCACAATTGAGTGATATTGCATTTATGTACCACCAGTTCAACAAACAAAGTTTTTTTTGCTCTGCCAACATAAATAGTAAGACTGCTTTTTACTTCTGAAAGTCCCTGAAATCCCCACCACTAATGCACACTGACATCCTGGGACAAACACAGGCATGTAGAGGGAGTGAAGCATTACTGTTAGACTGCAATATCAAATTCTGGTTTGACAACCGGAACTAACAGCTATATATAAAAATAACACACATTTTTGTTTTTAAAAATAGATTGCTATAGCTATTCCATCTTGAAACCCTTTATTTTGAACTAACAAATGCTTGCTTTGGGAAACATTGAATGCTCACCTAAAGTAGCTTACATTTATGCTTTTGTGAAGGTTTTGTGAAGTAGACCTATCTAACGTTTCATTCGTGTCCTATAAAGAGCATGTGATTCATTGGTCTGTCTCTGTTAATGGTGGCATGTCAGATCTCTAAAACTGACCTTTCTTGGGCCGCCCTCAAATTAGCTACGGACCAACATCTGGGCGCAGAATCACTTCAGAGTGCTGAGCTAGGGTTCCTTAAACGTTTGCTCTCAAACACACTCTTGACTGGCATTCTTCTGGTTGGAAATGTCCACTCAACAAGCTCATGCTTGTAAGAAGACTCCCAAAGACTCGTGAGGTCCTTTGGAGCTTTATTGTGACAAATATAGCCTCTCGTGGGAGTCCGCGGCAGGCTAAAATAAAGATCTAGGGTGTATGTGGCGTCCTAAACGCTCGCTGAGGGAGTGATTCAGTGCTGTTAAGAGTGTGAGATGTGACACTTCTTAAAACTGTGTTTAATGCACTCTCGCGTGTCACTTATACAGGATAAATTTGGCGGTCTTGTAGTGTTTTCTATACACGCACGTACATTTCTGTCTGAGGGAAGGCCTGTTCACACCTAATGCAAGTGCTTTGTTTGAGGAAACTTTTATATATAAATATAAAATGGAAAAGAGGAGAGGTTCGTTTATGTAACAGTGCTCTTTACAAGTCTTGCACAAAAAACTTTATTCCATACAATTAATTACACAACAGCATAGGGCTGCTCGATTATGGAAAAATCATAATCATGATTATTTTGCTCATGATTGAAATCACGATTTTTTTACACGATTACTCATTGGCTTTAGAAATATGTTGCATTTATTGAACAGAACAGTGAAACCTCTTTAAAACAGATTAAGACAGATAAAACCTAAAAAAAGGCAAACAGGATCAACAATGTAGTGCGCTTCCACAATCTTTTGAAAACAAGTAATAAATAAAATATAAATATTAAATAAAATAATAAATAAATTAGTCCAAAATAAATTTGGTCACGTACAGTATGTGCCTTAACAAACTGAAAAACAACATTTTACAACATTCTACATTTTAAACATAATTAACAATAAAATTCCAGTCAGTGTCTTGAGTATTTATAATTTCCTGAATCCTTCGTTCTCAACCCTGCTAATAGGGCACATGTCTTTGGCTAAAAAGTATGCAACGGTATTTATTTATTTTTTTTGTGCCTTTTTGAGTTGGATGGATACGGAGTTGCAATAATGAGTATAGGGCTGGGTGATATATATCGTTCGATATATTATGCGCATCTCATCAGTAAAGACGGTTCTTTGATTAGTGGGAAAACTCTGTCAGCTGTTTTTGAAAGGAACACCAGCTTATAAACAGAGCCATAGATCACTGAGAAGCTGCGCCATTGAATCACCCGCGAAACTTAACGCGCAGCTTCTTGGTGATCTACGGCTCTGTTTATAAGCTGGTGTTCCTTTCAAAAACAGCTGACGGAGTTTTCCTGCTAATCAAAGAACCATCTTTACTGATGAGATGCGCATAATATGTCGTACGATATATATCGCCCAGACCTAGATGAGTGTGTCTTTAATGGATGACTGTGTTGCGGAAGATGTTGTGGGGGTTGTTCGTCGTTCTTTCGTTCTCCTTTATTAGTTGGTCATATGTTGGTCAGTATTTAAATTTTAAGTGGTTATAAAAATTTGTGGTGTTACCAACCGGTGCTGACACAACCGCCTAGCAAATCTTGCACCTAATATGTTTTTGTTCCACGTTCGCTGCTTCGAATCCAGACTGTTCCCAAACAACAGAATTGCTTCTACCTCTTTTGCTGACCAAAGACTTCTGTGGCTGCTCTTTTTCTGCCATCTTCACTCACGCTGATTTTTAAATGCGATCAGACACCACATACGCAACTTTTTCTGGTCGACTAATAGTCGAGGGTAAAATTCGCCGACAAGTAATTTAGTAGTCGACGGGTCGTTAGTGATGTCACCAATGTAACACGAGAAACCAACAACAGACACAGTGGGCGTCAGGCCTCGCAGAGGCTTTTTATTAACAAAATAATCAACAGAAAGTGTCCAAAGGGGTAAAAAAGTGACTTTAATTTGTGCGAATCGGGCCACAGGATGTCTAATCGCTGCTTAACATGTAAATCACTTCTGCTTAATGCTTCATTCACGTCTGGTGTGAATGCAGCATCACACCTCTCACTTCTTTCGTCTTTGGCGCCCTCTAACGGCTTGCTTTCTTAGCGGCTCGCTCTTCCTCCGCTCCTTTTCTGGACCCGCGAGGACACCAGCGTGCATGCACGGGCAAGGGACTGGTCTCTCGAGGAGAGGTGCACTCGGCTTTTAACAGCGGTGGTGATGAGGCTTCATTCAGTTCACGTAAATAAATTAATAAATAAATTAAAATAATTAAAAGAGCTCTCTGACCCATTGTAGACATCAGTTAAATAGTCATAATCAGCCAGTTTGCGTTTAATAGGCAGCATGTACTTTATTGTAAACCACGCAATTTCCATTGAGTACATTCTGGGGTACTCTCCAAAATGGCGCCAGGGTGACAAGGAGGAGAAGAGTTGTTGAGTAAGTTATGTTATTATTGTTTTCTTTGCACACAAAAAGTAATCTCATAGTTTCCTAAAATTGAAGTTCAACCGCTGATGTCACATGGACTAGGATATTTTACTGATTTCCACACTACGTTTCTGAGATTTTGAACTGTCATCTTTATTGTGGTTATGCACTTGTGTCAAGTTGCAGCGCACCATGGTCATGACAGTTTATAATTTGAACACATTTTTAGCATTGGGTTTTAAGCAAAGCCGTTTTAAATACAAACAATAGTGCTATATGCACACACTGTCTGTGAGACTGTTGTATTTTTGTTACTTTATTGACTTTGAATGCTTAAATACACAAGCTTATGTTCATCATGACCATCTTTGCAATTATCCTCATAATCACAGTCGTTAAGGTCTAATTAATCAGCTGAAAAAGAAAACCCATGTGTACCAGTTTATAGGAATCTAAATGTTTGGTCTTAATGTGAAAGCAGTCGTGACTAAATCACTTTTGTAACTTTAATAAGAAATTTAATTTACAGAGTGAAAACTATGTAGTGTATTTGATTGATGCAATGTAGCCTATGTAGCATTTATCTTATAGTTTTATTGTCCAGTTAATTTTTTTGTATACATTTTTGTTATATATGACAACAATGAAAATTTGATGGTATCAAAAACTTAGATATCATAATCTTATTGAAAAGCAAAAATTACTAATATTGGGATATTGTTAAAATTACTCGTATTGTGATATTGCTCATCTCAACTGCTGTGTAGAGCAGAATTTCAAGATTGGTTTATATCCATTTTTTATGTAAAATGTGCAAAATAAGACTGATAGCAGTTTGATTGCTCAAGACACATGAAGTGTAAATTAAAATTTTTCTGTAGATGACATATAATCATTATTTTTAAATTTCTAAACCTTTTTGAAATATTTCCTTTCCTTTGCATTCCAAAGACAAATCTTGTAAACCTTTCCAGCACAGTAATGTAATGCTGTGTCTTTGTGGCTTGTATTGTCTCTGTGGAGTGTTTTAGCATGTTTTGTCTAATGAGCGGAGGCCTCTCCATGGCCACCAGGAACTGCGTGTTTAAAGCCCAGGGTTAGCTGAATGATCACGCCTGGACACCGGACACAAAGGCCCGGATATTTCCATACCCATTAGGCCCTGTCCGCAGGCACGGGGTCCCCCTCCTCTCAGGTTTTGTTTAGTTAACAGCAGGACGAGGCAAGCTGGAGATTACATGTGAAAAGTAAACACATGGGAGCGTGACTAATAAGGCCCAGATTACTGGTTAAAACAACAAGTCATGTGGCATGCCTCGACGAGATGCCCTCATACTCACCCACGGTATGAACAAACGCACTCTGAAAACAAAGGAAATGTCTTAAACCATGTTCATATCTCTGTCTGTTGGTCAGACTTACACATGTACTGGTATTCAGTAATGTAATATATTATAATGAGCATGCACAATATTATCGTGGGAACTTAAAAATACACAGAGTAATTATTTATTTGACAAATTATTTGTATATTTTAATGTATTTTTACTTTTCCTGTCAACTGATTAGCATGCACAGTAGGTATTAGCATTGCCGTAGGGCTGTGTAATTATTGTATTTTATTGCACATCTCGTCAGTAAAGCCAGTTCTATGATTAGCAGTAAATCGCCATCACTTGTTTTTCAGATGGAAAAACATTTACTGTGTAGAGCTGGAGTTCACAGATGAGCTAGGCAATGTTGTGTTCAAAAGTGATTCATCTACGATTGTGAATGTGATATCATGTAGCTTGTCACTGAAAAATTGCTCTGTATTAGGGCTGGGCGATATGGCTGAAAACTGTATCACGATATCAGTGTTTCATATCGGTCGATATCGATATTTATCGATGTTTTTATGACCCATTTAAAATATAGAGCAGGAGAAAAATATATTACATTTAAAAAAAATTATTTTAAACTTAACTTTCCTCTGATCGTACTCCCCTCGGTTATTAAGACAGAAATGTCAGCAACCATAGAAAACTCAGATAATTAAAAAGTAAACATAATTCCACTGCCTCCGTTATATCTTTGTAGCGTTTAGATTCTTTTTCA
>JAUCMT010000002.1:3655733-3682102 GCA_032357475.1 Enteromius thamalakanensis
CAATGTATTTTTCTCCATCTGGCAACCAGGAATGCTGAAATATAGTTTGTTAAATTGGCAGTGGGTGGGTTACACAAACCAAGACAAACACAGACATCCTGTCCCGCAGCGCACGTTTTCAAAGGAAAATAACTGACTGTAGCATTTTTTTTTTTTAGATAAACAAGTGTTAACTTAGCATGTTGCTGAAATAACTTTTTTTTTTTTGTTTTTGTGTGCTTTCACACTGGCAGCATTTGTCACGCGCAGCTTGTACTGCAGTAGGTTATAGACAAGCATCTTATTTCTGTTATTTCTCACATTTTGTATAAGAAATATTACATTTTTCCATGCAACAGAAGGCTTGCACACTTTGGCTTGTTACACTTTGAGTGTTACACTTGAGTTTAATTCCAACAATAAAGTGTATTTGGATTCAATAATTGAATTGAAAAACTAATCTTAAAGCTAACAAATGCCTCTAGTTTTATTCATTTAACAGACCAAAAAGCTCTTATTCGTTAACATGGGCGTCGAAAAAAATATGCGCTGCTTACGCGTGCAGTGTGAAACCTGCATCACACCGGAAGGCAGCATGTTTTTTTGGTCATTCTGTGAACTCTGGCCAACTCAATAAATAAAAACGTTCACAAGAGCATCTCTACTCTCTTCCTGCAGAGTACCATAATTATCTTTAACATGCTGCTATTATCGTCCTGTTGACTCATTCATTTTCTTTACTGTAATTTTAGGATTGACACAAACTTTTTGTCATTTGAGTATCCTGCTTGAACATTTGTTTTAGTTTAATGCCAGTTTTCTGGATTAGACCCACAGTTTCTGGAGAAGTATTAGCAGTTAGTTGGTCAGCAGATAACGCTTCTGTAAAATAGTTGCTGTTTTTGCAGTTGCTGAGACGTCACTGCACTTCCTCATTTGATTTGACTGGGGGAGCACAGGAAGTCTGGCTTTCCTGTCCTAGGGTTGTTATTGTTATGCAGCGCTTACTGCTGCTCATTGAGGAAGCTGAAAGAGGCGGTGGGACATTAGTGATCCTGCTGCTCAGAAAAGATGGAGATCCACAGCAGTTCACCTCTTGCTCCTCATCCTGCTTCCACATGGGGATACACAGAGCCAAATTGGTGCTTAGTCTCTCTCTCTCTCACAGTTTCTCTATCTCTGTCTCTGTTGGGTGGTTCAGGGGGTTTTCCACAATTTACTTTAATGATGCTTAATGAGACCCTCAGTTGTGATTTTAATCTTGTGTGAATTGGTACATGACGGGTAAGTTCTTTCAGAAAGATAACGCAGTTCTTTCTGTGCAGCGTTTCCTCCGTATACTACAGAAGAGATAAATAGCTGGAGTTTTGCCTTTGAAAGTAAAAGTGGCTGCTAAATGAAAACGTTCACTGCTGATTATAGTTAGTGAAGCCAGTATGCTGTAGGTTTGTCTTTTAATTTCATTTTAAACAGTCTTAATGTTTTTTTTTGTTATCACGTTCGATTTTGATTGCTTTGACTGCTTTTGACACAGAATCTCTGCATTGTGCAATTGCTGAATTTTTGCATTTTTAATTATCTGCATCAAGACGCAGGATCCTGTTCTAAACAACTGAATTGTTGAATGTCTAAAGTGTTTGAAAACATTAAGTTGAATTAGAAATGTTGAATTAAACAGTCGAATTACATATGTTGGCTTTTTAATTTTTAGTAAATATTGATCCCCAGTGCACACAAGGTTACCTGATTTAATGTACAGTTTGTTAGTGTTGAGTTCTAACTTTTTCTGTCATGCTTTAAACTTTACTTTGGGTGATACGTAAAATAAATGTAAAATATACATTTCATTGAATGTGTTTTTTTTTTTTTTTTTGCATACATATCTCCAAGTTCAATGGTTTGATATTGGCATTGTATTACCCATTGGTTAAACCTTCAAAATCAGTTGCCCTAGTACACATCTGTGCTGTTTTGTAAAAACGCATCTGTAAATATCACAAAAGTTCACACAAATGCTTATTAATTTTCTTCTCTTTGCAGTCGAGACATGGAGAGTAAGGAAACTCTGCGCGGGCTGCAGAAGATGGAGGACCGGCCAGAAGAGCGATTGATCCGAGAAAAGCTCAAGGCCACCTGTATGCCAACCTGGAAGAGCGAGTGGCTGGAGAGGCGGAGCAGGAGAGGGCCGATGGTATGGGACAGTAAAACATTGATCATCAAGTTTCTGCTTATCACCAGGTTTAATTTTTGTGTCATACAGGTTACTTAAATTATAATAATAAGAGTATATAACAAGCTTTCATTTGTTAACGTTTGTTTACATTAACGTGAACAGTACCTATGCAGAATTTATTAAACTTAGTTTTTTTTTTTTTACATTTACTGCTTTTTTTTTTATTAAAAGTTGAGTCCGTGAACATCTGTGAACAAGCAAGTAAAATTGTATTTTATAAACAAAACTGTATTGTACATTAACAATGAACAATATTTTTTTATGACATTTTACTATATTTGTTAGATTGTGTTTAGCTAATGCTAATTATAAAGGTTTTAAATTATAATATTTTATTATTTTAATTATAAATTATAAAGCTAATTAAAAGTAGTCTATTTCTAACTGTGGTGTCAGGTTAGTTGTTCCGCTTAGAAAAAAAAATGTGAAAAAAACTATTTTCTACAATACTGCTGTTAACAATTAAATCTCTGAAATAATTAACTAGTTAAGTATTGCTAACTACTGTTAATGGTTAAATCATTTAATCACAAGCCTTGATACCAAAAATAGTAAAAAAAAAATGTTTGGACTAAGAAACAGGAAGTGAGAAGTTCTGAAGTGGAACGGCTCCTCCTGAGTTCAGCAGTTTCTTACATAACATAATCAGAACAATCGACCCTGTTGATGGACTTTTACACGGTTTCTGCCTTAGTGCTCCCTTGCAGTGTCACTTCCATTAGACCGTAATGTATTCTCACTGGAAATAATAATTCATAATAATACAAAACATTAACAAGAAGACTTCTGTCTGTTAACAGAGCAGTTATTGTTCTGTCGATTTGACTTTTGTTTTTATGGGATTTTTATCAGTGTTTTCTTGTCATTGTATCTCAGGTAGTGAAGCCCATTCCTCTGGGAGCAGACGGCACTGAGGCCGGAGGCGACAATCACAGCTCATCTTCCTCTCAAAGCAGAGGTCATCGCAGCCCTTCACCTGGACCTTCCTCCTTCTCAGCCGCCTCTTCTTCATCCTCATCGTCCTCCACGAAGACCGCTGGGAAGCCTGATTCTCCTGGCCTGCGCAGGCGGAGAGCCTCTCCGGTGCCTGTGAGTATTGAGATCTTTTAAATTCAAATTTAATCTAGTTTGAATTTGAATTAGATTTTTATTTTTTGAATGAATGTTTTTTTTTTTTTTTCATGTAACAGGGATTCCACAGGTCTAACAAAAAATGTCAATAGCATCACAATGCATCAAAAGAAAGTTAACCTAACTAGCCCAATTCAGTTCAAGTTTCAAGTTCAGTTTTACCAAGTTAGCATTTAGGTGCTAAGTCTCAAAATCTGTGTGTTGGTTTGAATGTGTGGTTACAGAGTGGGAGGGTGACGCCCCCTCGGAGAGCTCCCTCGCCTGATGGCTTTTCCCCATATAGTCCAGAGGAGACCAACCGCAGGGTCAACAAGGTCATGAGAGCCCGCCTCTACCTGCTGCAGCAGATAGGACCTAACTCGTTCTTGATTGGCGGAGACAGTCCTGACAACAAATTCCGGGTTTTCATTGGTCCACAGGTAAGCTATAACAGGCCTACCTTTTGACATACCATTTGACAAAAAACGCTGAAATTACATTATTATTTGAGACAGGGTTTCTGGAGGACTTTTGAAATGTCTTCATTTGCTCTTTCACCAATGAAAGCCTAGAAAGGTCTCAAATCAATATTAATATTAAATTCATCAGATATCTAAACAACAAACATTAAATCAAGATATACTGTATGTACTTGAGAAACAAAATTAAGATACAAAGTTTTGTTCTCTTAGAAACTAAACCAAAATGCCCACATGCTTAGATTTCTCAGAAAACAACATTTCTTATGTGATTTTCTTCTCAGGTAAATTCATCTGGATTTAAAGCTGCAGTCTGTTACTTTCTTTGGTTAATTATTGGTCCATTATCTGAAACCAATATTTAAGCAAGTACATAACCAGCCTTTCTTCAAAACTCTCTCTTTAGCAGGCTATTGTATGTTCAGATCCTGCAGAAAGGATTGTGTGTTTATGTAACACGTGAATAAAAAATAATTATATTCTAGTTTTGAATGTGCTTCTGATTACAGACTGATGGAATTAAACAAGATTTGTATTTTAAGGAAAACCAGTTTGAAGGAAGCATAGTATGCTTTTTGGGTTAATAGAATTTCTTGAATATGAGTATGAAATGGTTTAGAATGTAAAGAAATTGAAATCTTAAAACAACAGTAGTTGAGCAATGTGCTGTACATAAAGGGTCATGAAACAAAGAACAAGGTACTATGCATAGATTGTACATTACACACAACACTTAAAAAAATCAAAACAAAAACTACTGTTGTAAAGAAAACTGTTGTTTCCTGTTTCTATGCCTAATATTACCTTATGTATTCTTTTGACACTACAATTATTTGTATTTTTTTCATCATAATATGATGTTCATTATGTTGAGCAGACGTGTAGCTGTGGCCGTGGGACATTCTGCATCCATGTACTCTTCGTCATGCTCAGAGTTTTCCAGCTGGAGCCGTCAGACCCTCTCCTGTGGAGGAAGACCCTAAAGAACTTTGAGGTGAGGAGACTGCATTCCAGCCAAAACACAATGAGCTCTATGCCATAACACACGCTTGACACACACTGATACTGTGATCTCATTCAGGTGGAGAGCTTGTTTCAGAAATACCACAGTCGCCGCAGCTCACGCATCAAAGCTCCCTCACGGAGCACCATCCAGAAGTTTGTCTCTCGCATGTCCAACTCTCACACGACATGTACCTCCACCGCCTCCCCATCCAGCAACGAAAGCAGGTTTGTAAAGCTTCTGAGACCCTCTTATTTGGCTGAACAATGCTATTTGTATTCTTGAGCAAAATAACTCAACCTGAATTCATAGTTTGTTGCTGTTATAACATCATAATGTGGCTTCCGAAAGTATTGAAACCCCTTGTTTTGTTATATTGCAGCCTTATGTTAAGCCGCATTAAAATTACTGACAAAGACCATGTTTTAAAAGAAAATTTTGCATTAAAAATGTATCATGAGGCTGCAGCATAACAAAACTTCAAAAGGGGTTTGAATACTTTCGTAAGACACTATATATTTCCGATTGGACAAGCCACGTTTTTTGAACACCAATTTTTTAGTATGTATCTGTGTGATGCTAGTAAGTTGTCTTTTTTTTTAGCTCATTTAATTATTCCTCTTGGTATTACCCCTTTGAAGCAAATTATATTTATTATTTTTGTCAAAAGTCTTGTCTTGTCTTGTCAAAAGCTGTCCATTTGTGTCTACTTCATTTGTGTGTATTTGTGAGCAGCATTAAAGATGAGGAGGAGCAGATGTGCCCTATCTGTCTGTTGGACATGCTAGATGAGGAAAGTCTAACGGTGTGTGAAGAGGGCTGCAGAAACAAGCTCCACCATCACTGCATGTCTATATGTAAGTAGCAAAAAAACATCAGTGCTAATATTCCAGTTTAGCCCACACCACCTGTTTATTTGAAGAGGCCTTTCAATCAATTTGCATCCGGCAGTTAAAGTATAAAGTGAAAGATATTTTTAAGTTTTAGAAATGCTCATTCATTGTCTATAATACAGATCTCTTCATTTGTTTTCCTTTATGACAGTTTAAAAACACTGAAAGACAGCACAACACAACATTTGTGTTGTATGTTTATACAGACCAACAAATAAAATAAATAAATTCTACAGATTGAATACAAAAATTGGTTCTTTGAGATTGTACCCTTGACTATAATCTGTAACCAGTAATATTCAGCTATAAAAGCTGTATTTAAACCGGAGTGATGTTTGTGTTTTTTTTTTTTTTCGGATGACAGTTGGATATTCAAGGCGCAGAAGGTGTGGAAGATAGGGCTGGGTGTCGTTCAAAAATTCTGATACCGATACCGAACGATACCTTTTCGATACCAATTTTAATCAGTTTTAACAAAATGACATTATCTCAAAAAAGTTTTTTTTTAAAGCTTGTTGACATTTATGCAGACTCAAAACCTCATCTCCTGAGCCACCGCATGGAAAATATATATTCAACACAATGAATCAGTGCAAATTAGTTTTAATAAAGTTCAAATAGTTTTCAGTTTACACATCTGTTATGATACAGTGGAACCCTAGTGGAAGATTAGTGTTCAAATTGTAGGTCAGGGTAGTTTAAAAAAAAAAAGCAAGGATAAAACCGTATCAGCAATCACAGACGTTCACAGACAGGATTAGATTTCTTGAAAAACTAGGTAATTTGCTTTGGAATTTAGAAAGCTGTGTGAGAAAAGAAAAAACTGACTTGGCAGAATGAGACGGGATTAAAAACACAAAGTACGTCTGCGAAACAAATTTTACTAACCTTTAACTAACTAAATAGAGCTTAATGCATTAAATATTACATGCAGAAAACTCACAAATGACTGATTTCATGTTATTAATAACAGGAACACTGCAAACAGAAGATGATTTGAAGTGATTAGTTGTTTGTTGAATGACCAACCTTGACCCGTTTCTAGCCTTATATCCCCTGACAGCCCTTCATGTGGTGAGTTGTGTGAGCATCTCATGTGTCCTCTTCATTTTTCAGGGGCTGAGGAGTGCCGGAGAAATCATGACACCTTAATCTGCCCTCTGTGTAGAGCCAAGTGGAAGTCTCATGATTTTTACAGGTACATTTACAGTCATTTAGCAGACACTTTTATTCAAACTGACTTGCAAACCAGAACAATAAAAGCAATCAAAACTAAAGCAAATAAATGCTGTTAGCCTAACACAGTAAACATAACAAGTTTTTTTTTTTAAGGAATAGAGGCTTCTAGTGTTAGTGTCATTTTATAATAAATCAAAATAAAATAATTAGATAATTTAGTAAAAAGAACATAGAATACTAGTGTTAGATGCATTTTTCTTTTAAAAACAGATAAGTAGTTAGAGTAGAAAGTAAAATAGAATTAGAAAAGAAAGTTGGTGAACAAATTCAACAGTTCATGTATAAATGAATGGACATTCGGAAGCTAAAAGCGACATTAGGACAGAGTACCTATACTATTTTCATATTTAAGGAGGTATGCAGCTGACTAGCAGACCCTTAAGAAAAGAGTCCCACATGAACCCAAGCAGGCAGGATGCTAATTGGACGCAACAAGCCTAAACACAGATGCAGTTTAAGAAAGCTGTCGTCATCGGCAGACAGTGCTAACTAATGAAGCTGGCAAAAACCAATGCTGATGCTTCATTTAGATTTGTCCTGTTTGTGTTTCCTCTGATATGTAGTAGGTCGTGTAGAGGTCAGGATAGACAGCATCACAGAGTCTGATGTTGACTCCTGTCTGGTGGTTAGGTAAGCGAGACAGGCCGGCACCAGCCATGTTTGTGTCTCTGACATGCTAGCGGCTAGTCAGTTTTTGGTGTTTTCCAACTTCCCGCAAACCATCCAGAGATTGGCCCCACACACAGTGATGCCCGAAACCAAATCCTGATGTTTCTTCTTTAGGAAACAGCAATTATTCTAATTTCATGAAGTAAATCCCCTTCATTTGTCATGGTCTTACCATCTCAGGTTACAAGAACACAAACCACAGGTTGCCTTTGTGATGTTGCTGCAGTATTAGACCTCGCACATGCATTGTTTTGTTGTTATGAGACACTACAGTGCCCATTAGTGTAACCTGTCTTCTACAGTCAGTTAAAAATGTTAATTATGTGCCATAGAGCTGTTCGCGTAATACTTTGACCAGTATTTCAATACCTAAGACTCAAAATGCTGTTAGTATAGCAGTTTTTTCTATGAATACTGCAATGTTTAAAGTACTGTAACTAACACTGTGTCTGGTAATCGTGCTGCCAAAAAATTATCTAAAATAAAAGTTGTTTAATAACAAAATTTACATTCATGCATTTAGCAGATGCTTTTATCTAAAGTAACTGAATAATAAAGTTCTGTGTTTTGAATGGTTTGCCTGAAGAAGTATCATGATACTTAAGTCAGCATAATAAGATGTGACACCACTGTTCAGAAGTTTGATCTTGAGTTGTTTGAAATAGACGGTCAGTAGAATTTCTTTGAAAATAGTTTTTTTTTTTTTTTTTTTTTTAATTCATATTGACTTTTGCCTTTTTACCAAAAACTCATGCACACACACACACATGGTGACTCCAAACTTTTGAACATGATTGTCATGAATGATTCATATAATCATATAATCTGATAGCTGTTTCTCTGATTATTTGTGTGTGTAGTTATGAAGGACCATCTACGGTGGAAAGCACAAGCCGCTCTCAGAGTCAAACAGCTGGTGCTTCTTCTTCAGCGTCTTCATCTCTTCATACTGAGAGCTCAAGAACGAGTCAGGAGAGTGACTTCTCTCTCCCACAGTATGGAGTTCAACACATCCCACAGACATACACGGAGCTCGCAGAACCCTGGATCAAGGTGCGCTCAACCTGCAAAAATGCTGTGGCTTTGAAACATTTTCCTGCTTGTGTGTTTTGGAGAATTGTATTGTTGCATTACCCAGTAATTTATCAGCTGCAGTTACTGGACCGTTCATTAGAAAAACCATCACACTAGATCGGCATAAAGGTCTTTGATCTTGGGTTCTATGTGATTTTTGTACGTTAAATTTTGGCTGGGCGATCACTCCTTGGATGATTATTACCCAACTTCATTTTGTTTTTATGTAAACGTGTATGCCTTTCTTTCTTCTTTGGAACATAAAAGAAGATATTTTGAAGAATGTGGGTTACCAGTTTCAATTCCCATTGAGTTAAATTGCATGAGCATAAAAAATAATGTTAGTGGAAACTGAAACGGTTTTATCAACATTTTTCAAAATATTTTGTGTTCCACAGAAGTCAGTCAGTCCTACAGGTTAGATAAACATTATTGAGGCTGTCCCTTTAAAAACAGCCAGAACAGCATTGATTTAATTATTTCCCATGAAAATAATTGCCTGCTATCAGTATTGGTAAAAGTCACTACTTATCAAAGATCATCTCACATAAATTGAGGTGATTGATTTGTGTTTTTATTTAAATTCTCATTACTGTAATGAAGAGCCAGAAAACGTTTTATTAATCTTATTTTGTTTTGTTATTACAGTTGCATAAAGACGTAAACACTCCGGCTGACTTGGTTTTGTGTGTACATGCTCTCTCTCAGGTGTTTGGTTTGGAGTTAGTCGGCTGCCTCTTTTCCCGAAACTGGAACATCAGAGAAATGGCTCTTCGACGGCTGTCACATGACGTGAGCGGCGCCCTCCTCTTGGCCAATGGAGAGCATTCGTTGGCCGGGGCGGGTGCTGGGGGAGGACTTGGGACAGCTACAGGGGAGGTGTCCGGAGAAGTGGTGGTGGAGTCCTGCTGTAGCGTGCTCTCCATGGTCTGCGCGGACCCAGTCTACAAAGTCTATGTGGCAGCACTGGTGAGATGCTACACCTCTGTATTCTTGACACCAGTCTTGCCTTTACTAAAGTGTCTAACAGGGTTTCTGCACAGCTTCATTCACCCTTCCACAAATTAAGAGCGCAGAAAATCTAAAAATCCATGAAGTCATGGCACATAATGTTGCATGAACTGAAAAGCTGAATGATCTTCCTCAGTATTGTTGGTTTTCTAGTACAAATATCTAAACATCTTTAAATGTAGACATTTACTTAAAGCAGAAAAGTCTTTAATATTTAAGTGGTCCAGTCTTTTTTTATATTCAAGTGTCATACATGCTGACTGATGAAGCGCTGTCACATGTGAACTTCCTTGGTTAGTGATCACGCAGTTATCATGTGAACTCTTCAGATGCTTACAGCGTGATGCTTCTGGTATGATCATAGAGAGATTGCACAGTGCTGGGAAGGAAATTGCACAATACTGCACCCAATTCTTTACCAATATCTCCTGGAGTCGTGTGCACAAGTTAAAGAGGATAAGTTTGGGCCAAACATTGTCTTGGCACCCTTTTGTATTTAGCTTTGTTCACATCAAATTCAGATTTTCAGCACTAATGTGGATGTTCATGTGAGCTGGTCTGAAAGGAAAACACTCTTCAACTGAGGCACATTCAGAAAGGTTCTGCCCTATAGAGTACAGTTCAGTTGTATTTCTATGACAAGGACACATCCAAACTTGGGTTGGGTGATATAGCTAAATATCTCTATTTCTCCACATCTGTACTATATTCAAAATTTATATCAATATTTTTAGCTTTTGTTTGTCACCTACGAAATACATGTGTGTTGTTATGAAGTATATTGTTTATTTCTAAACTTAAACCTATCCTAAACAATAAAATTACTTACATTTAATTAAAAAATATCTATGCTTAACAACCTTTTTTGTTTTCTAGCAAATATACACAAGTTAAATGTTTTAAATATTTATTTAAAGTTACCAATATAAAGAAATTATACAAAAAGGGCAATCTTCTTAAAGTATTCTTTGAAGATAAAAGAAACGAATGACCTTTTGAAATTAGATTGAGTCCTGAAATTTAAATTCGGTTCTCAATCATAAACTTTCTAGTATGTAGTTGGCATCATGAACAATATAACTTTGAGGTTAAAAGGTTGTTTACACTTATTTTTTGGGTTGTAATGACAGGATTCACCAGTGTAAAGAACTTGAGTTTGCGGCCATGCAGTGAACAAAAGTGCTGGTATTTTAAGTAGTATTTTCACTATTTTGATCAGTATTAAGTAAATTATTAAACTTAAATGTCTCTGATTGCCCATCAAGAGATCAATAGGCATGTCTGAGATTGGCTACGCTTCAAAAACATGTAAATAGAAACCATCGAAGCTCTTATATTTGCAGTCATTGTGATGCTCTCATGCTCACAAGATGAAAATGGCTTGCATTACTAAACTTAAAACTTCATTACCATTGTTCAGCTAATAAAAAGGACAATAATAAAGCAAAAATAAGGCCCTTGATGCTGCTAGATATAAAAGCAGCCTAGTTCTTTTCCTTTGGTCAACTTTGATGGGAGGTTATCAGAACTGTACTGAGTTCTAAAGTGCAACAAACCACGCTGGCTAGTTTTAAAGTTCACTTCAAACCAGGAAGTCTGGAAACAGCGGAGATCCTCAGAGTGAAGCTGGAAAAGAAAGGTTTCTTTTTTTTCTTTGTCTCTTAACCTATTTTTCTTCCTTTAAAAAACAAAAACAAACAAAAAAAAAAGCTTGCTGCTTGGACTTCTGGTGTCTTTCCCTCAGGCTCTGTGCTCCAGTGAGCCGCCTTTATGAAAACAACAAGCGTTTTGTCCTTTCGGGGCTTTCCAGCAGTTTTCCTATGTTCTTCGAACACGCACCAGAAAGAGGGCTGTCTCTGTATGAACTGAAAACACTATAGAGTCAGACAAAAGCTTTTGGGATGTTACCTTGCGTTAGGCTGCTCTGTAAAACTGCAGCATAGTGAAGTAGCGGTGTATATGAAGTCTGCTTGTGTACTAAACGTGGCGAGTTAAAATGTCACGTTTCACTATTTATTCTTGAATTGGAGTTATTTTATTGCAGGGAGAAGAACATTATTTGAGCCAGGATTTTAGCCTTTAGTGGTGTGTGTAGGCGGTAGATGTGTGTTTGTTTTCAGCAGGGAGTGTATGGTGGGTTAATCAATGCCGGGCATAGCTCCAGTGCGATGTGCTATCAGTCACCACTCCCAGCTCTCCCTGGGAGTCAGGGTCAGGGTGAACTCTTTCTCACACACTCACTGTACAGCACTGTTAGTGTAGAGTCTAGTACTTCTAGACTGGAGCATCACAGCCTTGTTGTGACTGCAACTTTAATGCAAATAAAATGCATGTGTAAAATATGTGTAGGCTAGCAAAGTAAAGAGGCCAGGTCAAGTTAACCAGGTGGTGTGACTTTGAAACCACTAAAATTTAAGTAGTAACTTAGCACTCAAAAAATTAAAAAACAAAATGTTTATTTAATGTTGTTGTTATTGTTTTTAATAAAAGCATTGCATTTTGGTTGAATGTAATTTAATGTAAAGTGACTATTAAAATAATTGTTGTACTACAGAACTTGAACAAAATAAAAAAATGTACTATTGGACTTTTCACTATAAATTAATATTTACAGAATTGCAGTACAACTGTAAAATTCCAACAATAATATTTTGAAAATATTCTTCTGTAACGCTTTAGTATAAGGACCAGTTCTCACTAAAAACTATTTGCTTATTCACATAACTATTAACATAATGGCTGTGTATTAGTGCTTATAAAGCAGATATTCTGCATGAGCATATTCTATATGCCTAATCCTACCCAATATCTAAACTTAACAACTACCTTACTAACTATTAAGGAAGTGACTATTTCTGAACATAGCAACATCGTTTGTATTTGCTTTGTCTGTGTGGATCAATGTTAAGAGCTGATGTTTGTTTCAGAAAACTCTGCGAGCGATGCTGGTCTACACCCCCTGTCACTCAGTGTCAGAGCGGACACGATTACAGCAGCTGCTGCGGCCCGTGGTGGAGACCATCCTGGTCAAGTGTGCAGATGCCAACAGGTAATTGCTTGCATAGATGCAAACTCTTCACCTTTCAGTGACAACTCACTTTTTGGAGATCAAAATAATGTTTTCTTAGATCCAATG
Source organism: Enteromius thamalakanensis (assembly GCA_032357475.1). Taxonomy (NCBI): domain Eukaryota; kingdom Metazoa; phylum Chordata; class Actinopteri; order Cypriniformes; family Cyprinidae; genus Enteromius; species Enteromius thamalakanensis. Next base: position 3,668,560 of record JAUCMT010000002.1, read on the forward strand.
AGAAAGGTTTTCTTGAACTGTTTTAGATCATCTGTCATAAAAACATTTTTTATTAAGTTATGAAAAGGTAGATTAGTATTGGTGTATTGGTAAGACTGATAACCCCTTGGTAACTTGTCAATCAGAAGATTTGCTGTGCCCAAATCATAGCTCAGACTCTGGTCTGAAGTTAATAAGCTATCACCATCTTGTGGTCAGGTGCTGAAACAAACACGGATGAATAAAACATTTTGGTGTTTTCTGAAGTGCTGATAATATTATTATTATTATTATTAGAGCATTTTCAGTATGGAATCAAAATGGTGCATGCTATTCTTAAGTTAATTATGGTTGTCTTTATAATCTTTCTTTGTTGTGGACCTTTGTCACACCCCAATATTTTTTAATCCAATTGATGGATGAGCAAGTGTCACCCTTTTTTGAAATAACTTATTTTTGTTCAGAAAATGAATAAAGAACTAGTTTCCCCAAAAATGAAAATTCTGTGATCATTTACTCACCCTCAAGTTTTGAACAAAGATGTTTTGAAAAGAATTTGTAACCCGGCTGTTTGGGTCCCCATTGACTTCCATAGTATTATTTTTTTTTTCCAAAACTTGAGGGTGAGTAAATGATCACAGAATTTTCATTTTTTGGGGAACTATTTATTTAACCCTAAATTTTAGAAAAATGTCTTGCATTGCTGTTATCGTTTAATGCCCTTTTGGAGTGAGTTCACTGAGTGTGTGTGTGTGTGTTTTGTTTGTTTGGGGTTTTTTTGGTGCTTGTAGTCGCACCAGTCAGCTGTCCGTCTCCACTCTGCTGGAGCTGTGCAAAGGGCAGATGGGGGAGCTCGCTGTGGGAAGGGAAATCCTCAAAGCAGGTACAAATCATGCTGTAATAGTGTATACGTGTCCCAAATTCCACTTTTTGTTTGAGCAATTTTCACAGTCTATTATGAGCAAAAGTATATCATGTATAATAGTTAATAGGTATGCAAATTGGGATGCACACAAACATTAGCTTTGTGTGAGAAGCAGGCAGCTTATATAAAAAAATTTTCTTTACAGTGTTTGATTTAACATCAAACTTTATGTTTCTAACTTTAAAATGCACGCTTTTTATGTACCATTCTCATATTAAATACTTGGGTGAGTTAATAAGAATATTGGTAATGCTTTAGTATCTAATTCTTACTATTAAGTTGGTCATTAGCTTGAGAAATTGACTCTAATCTAAAGAGTGACCAGATCTATGTAGTTATTCATTATTTGGAAGAATTGAAAGAATTGTTTCATGTCTATCATTGTATTATTTACTTGTCGAGGTTGATATATGATTAATATTTTTTGGAATGAGTAATTTGTACAATAATCTACTTAGACATTTTTGAAGATATCATTTAATAACTAGTAATTACAACTACCTTACTGTTAATAATCAGCAAATTAGGAGTTTATTAAGGGAGAATTCGTAGGTAATAGTGAATAAGTGTTTTCTATTCCAAAGTGTTACCAAAAGTACTTAAAACACAGGTTTGGATTGAGTAATGACAGAATTTGGGTTTTTGATGAGCTGTTCCTTTTTTGCAGACATGATTTTCCTATCTTTTTCTTTGTAATATTTCTTCGCTTTTTAATAAAGATCTTTTCATCTCTGATTGTCCACCAGGCTCTATTGGTATTGGTGGAGTTGACTATGTCCTGAACTGTATCTTGGGCTCTAAAACGGAGGCTAATAACTGGCAAGCACTGCTGGGTCGGCTGTGTCTGATCGACAGACTCTTACTGGAGTTTCCTGCTGAATTCTACCCTCACATTGTGTCTGGTGGAGACTGCAATCAGGCCCAAAATGTTGGGGAGAGGTACAGCAATGTATATGATTCTTCCTGTGCTTCTGTTCTTTATATGTTAAATATGATCATTTTTGCAACCCTGTAAACCAATATTTTTGGATGTGTTTGTGTGATTTGATTATTTTCAGGTGATAAAAGCATAAAAAGATAATACAGTAATAAAATGTACACTGTAAAACAAAAACCAAATAACAAGTACCACGATTGTAGATTTAGACTTAGTCCTGCATAGCCTGACCTTCAGACAACAGGAGCTCTTGACTCCATAGCAGCTTTGATTTGGCTAAGGCCACTCAAATGTTTTTCTGACTGACACGTAAAGCAGCCAGTCAGAGTCGTTGTTCCTATAACAACATAGTGGCATGCAACATCGTTAAGGTTATATGCTGTGTACTTCACATAGTTTGGAAATCCAGTGTTTAGTTTATCCTTATAAACAATCTTTGTCAGAGTTTTAAAAATGGCAGCTTTCTTCTCCCATGAGGTGGTTTGTCATCATGACAGATTTGTTTCCAGATGTGTTAAAGAAAGTGACACACACTTCAACCAAAAAGACCAGTAGTATTCAACCAATCAGATGATGTCTTCAGTTTTTGAAATACAAAGTAAAGGGAAACAGGTTTGCATCTTCTTAATGCAAAGTGCTTTACTGTATTATTTTATTTTCTCTTTGTAGGTATCAGAAGCTGCTGCCTCTTCTAAATTTCGCGCTGCAGTCCATCGATAACTCTCACTCCATGGTGGGTAAACTCTCTCGACGTGTCTTCCTGAGCGCTGCTCGTATGGTAGCGCGTGTGCCTCATGTCTTCGTTAAGCTCCTGGACATGCTCAACGTTACCAGCTCCACTCACTATGCCCGCATGCGCCGGCGTCTCCTGGCCATCGCAGAGGAGATGGACATCCTAGATGCCATCCATATGGGGCTCGACAACCTACAGACAGGGCACGGTTCGCACTCCAGTGCTTTTCTCGAACTCTCAGCCCCCCATAACTCCCCATGCACCACCGAAAGAAACTCTCCCACCCCTGATCTGCAGCAGCTTACCACCAAGTTGGCACTTTCAGGGCAAGCCAGTTCTGCTCCGGTGGACAATATAACAGAGAGACTCTCAAACATCATCACGAGCCCTGCTGAGTTTCCAAAGCCCCCCGTTCAAGCCAGAAGCAGACCCACGAGTCAGTGTTTGAACTCCCCGTCATCCGGTCAACCCCCATGTCTTCCTTCTCTGTCCATGGCCAATGCCTCTGCCTTCCCTCCAGAAAGCCCCAAAGCCCTGTCGCAGAGTTTTATACCCAACAAACTCACCCAGTCCTCACTGAATACCCAGCGCAAGTTGCCTTTGCAGAAGGGAGTAAACGGAGGCGTCTGTAAGGAGCCGGAGAAGCTGCCTTCGCCCGTGTTTACTCAAGCTCGACCGCTGAATCAGATCCACTGGCCCAGACCTTCTCGCCCCTGTCCCTCTGCTTCCTCTGAAGGAGCTAAAGCTTTAAGCCCAGGCAAGAAGAGCAGCATGAAGCTAGACCTTCAGGAGGTCCGGTCCAGAGACGACGTGCTCTGCAGTGGCAGATCCGCTCTCATCCCCAGTGAGGACTCAGTCTTCACTCCTGTGGAGGAGAAGTTCCACGGTCTGGACGCCTCTGCCGATCTCAGCTCCAGCATGGAGGACCTGTTGGAAGCCTCCATCCCCGCAGCAGATAGTACTGTCACCTTCCAATCCGAAGTGGCGGTGCTGTCACCAGAGCAGGCGAACACCAACGACGACACTTACAGTGAAGATGTGACCCAGAACCAGAAGTGCAAGGAGAAGATGGAAGCTGAGGAGGAGGAGGCGCTGGCGGTGGTCATGGCCATGTCTGAGTCGCAAGACGCCTTGCCTGTTATCCCGCAGTTACAGGTGGAGAAAGGAGAGGACGTGATCATTATTCAGGTGGATGTAAGTGCAGGATCTTAGTAAACCTCATCCAAGGTGTGTCAGTAGCAAATATGTGCTCCACACATCTCCAAGATGTTTTAAGAAACCTACCTGCAAAGCTGTAGTTTTGTACTACAAAGCAGTAGCAAAGTACTGTGAAAAATGTAAAAACACTATAAAATGCTGTCAGAAATAATAGAAATAGATTTTCTTTTATCAGTGAGCTTCTGTTAACTCAACATTTAATATGAGCATCCTTTGCGTTTAAAACAGCTTTTGCACTTTTTTCAAGGAGATTTGCAGGTTTCTTGAAGCATCTTTGAGACGTGCCACAGTTTCTTCATGTGATTCTAAGCAAACTGGATTATGATAATCACATCAGATCTCTGTGGAGCATTGGATGTTGTCAAACAAAAATCTCATTGATTATTACAATTAATGGCAAAATATTTGTTTGGAAATGTAAACTGATATTTCCTACTGACGCACTACAGCAAAAGATAAAAACACTAAAAACTGTTAAAAATACTAGTGTTTTAATAACAACACTGTACCTTTATGGCTAAGATCATGTCACTGGAGTAGTACCCTTAAAAGGACAACTTTGTACCTTATCTACTATTGTAGGGACAGGTGTTGCCTAATAGTTAAAGACTCTGTACCAGTAGGGGAAGTTAATGAACAGTGCTTGGATAGGTCAGAGAACAAATTCTGAGTATGGTTTACCATACATGGCCTTTGTATCCCTTAATTTTACTATTCACCATTAAAGGTGGGGTAAGTGATTTCTGGTAGCCAATGTTAATATTTAAAATCACCAAAACAAACACCCCTACCCCAAAAGGGTCTCCCCTGTTTTGATAGCTTTGCCCCATACATACATACATACATAACCCAGGCACCGATTAGTTATGGGAAACCAAGCAAAACCAGTGTTCAGTTTATCTGAATTTTCATCTGTTAAAAAATAAATACAAGCTCACGTGTAAATCACATTTACACAACTTTCGTCTGTCATTAAAATTTTGGATCAAGTTAGATTTTCTAAGTTTTTGCATCCATAGCATGCGTTTTGATAGAATAGGATAACGAATACGAACAAAAAAGAAAATGGAAAAACGTGAAAATTTCAGGCTCAATGTGCAAGGACCTTACTCACTTATCGGAGAGAAAGCAAAGCAGCCTGCACTGAGTGCACTCTCCTCTGCATCATTAATAGACACGCCTCTTACTGTTGATTGGCTGCAAGTTTTTTTTGGGTACTCGACCCAAAGATTTTTGGGAAAAAATAACTTTAAAAGTAATATGCTCTCATAAGGTACTACAGGGAATCTTTTAGCAGTTAATACGATAAAAAGATGTTCCTTTCAGTGTACTGCCCTAGTGACAAGCTGTACTGTTTAGTTAAATAGAGATTTGTCTGCAATGTATCATCATGTGTATAATTTTACAATCAAACATTGTTTTTGGCTTAATTTTTTCCCCAATTTTGCTTTTCATGGTCAGACACCAGAGACTCTGCCTGGTCATACCAAAGCAAAGCAGCCATACCGGGAGGGCATGGAATGGCAGAAAGGCCAGCAGATTGGCCTTGGTGCCTTCTCATCATGTTATCAGGCTCAGGATGTGGGCACTGGCACTTTGATGGCTGTCAAACAGGTGAGAAAACCTGTCACACACCACCCAGCACTTCAGATGAGATTATCACAGTGAATATGTGATCTTCAGGTTGCAAGCCTCACTTATAAAAGTTCATTGTTACTGTTCAGTCCAACCTTAGCAAATTTTGATGTCCATCATTTTCTCAGACAAGCCTTTGCTCTTTTCTAACATGTTTATGGAGGACATGGGTGTTAGTTAAAATGCAAATTGATGAAAATGATTCAAAACTACTTTTAGATGAAGTTCGCTGGTCATTTATAACAATAGTGAGAAGCTAGTTAACTTTTTCTTACGGCCAGTGATGCTTTGCGCTTCTTATTAGAGTAACTTCTGCTTGCATTTGTTGCTCTGCTTGTGTACATTGAGGTGACATTATTTACTCACCATTCAACCATCAACTAAAAAAAGGGAAATTTAAAAGTGTAAAAGCATTAACAAATCACTTTCAACAAACCTTAACTCCTATCGGCAGCAATATTTCGGACATGTTAAATATCATTGTAGTAATATTTCATAATTATATTTTCCAGTATCTGTGTAAAAACAACCCTGTCAGGATATGGGGGAAAAAATGAAAGATTTTTAGTGCATTCTGGGAAATATTCATGATTTATATCATAAACTAAATCAGGTGAGCAGACCACGAATGCACAGTAGGCTATATGTTCAATTATGTATAGTTGAAATACAAAGGAAAATAAGCAGGAGGAAAAATATGCAGCTATTCTATAGATATCGTTGTTATATCAAGTCACGTTAATACACCAAATGTGACATTATTCTTTTGATTCCTGAAAATCGAAAATTAATGAAAAATGTACAGCCGCATATTCAATCAAAATAACCATCGAGATTTCTGTCTTATGATCTGAAATGATTTGTTGCAGTCTTTTTTTAGTGGAACTTAAACCAGAAGTGCCTCCCATAATTTAAAACACAGAAGGCTCATTAGGAAAAAGGTGGATACCTGGCCTGGGCAGCACTGTTTTAGGACGAGTACCTTTTTAACTTCCAGCCTTGCTCCAGTAATCCTAAACATCTTGAATAGCTGCTTAGTTATGGAGTTGGTCTCTGCAGAATTGTGGCAGGGTTGCAGACCCCTGGCACTAAATAGGGACACAAACAACAGGGCTGAGTGTGTTTTTATTCTGGCACCAGTGACAGAACATACTATTTGTCTACTCAAGCATGATTGTTCTTGCTCAGGTGACGTATGTGAGGAACACCTCCTCGGAGCAAGAAGAAGTGGTGGAGGCACTACGAGAGGAAATCCGCATGATGGGCCTTCTCAACCACCCCAATATCATCCGGATGCTCGGGGCAACCTGCGAGAAGAACAACTACAACCTGTTTGTGGAGTGGATGGCAGGTTGGTTTGTTTACAATCATGCAGAGAGAATAAAGGTGCAGTCAAAGGGGGAAGCTTTCTCTTGGTCATGGTGGTGCAACTGCATGACAAACGTAAAGTTATTACGAAATCTACCAATTTACAAAATCCATAAATTCCCAATTGTGTTGATTCTTATTGTATATGTCAGATTTCGCCCACAAAAATCACAGAACAATGGCAAATGTGACCGTATCATAGGTAGTGTTGGGTGTATTTTGGCTACTTCCCTCTTTTTAGGGAACACTTTTCATTGCTTTTTGTCCAATTTCGCCCTATTCCATAAATGTAATACTTTGACTCCTCTGTTTTCTCAGGTGGCTCTGTGTCTCATCTCTTAAATAAGTATGGTGCCTTTAAGGAGGGTGTGATCATCAACTACACCGAGCAGCTCCTGCGAGGTCTCTCTTACCTCCATGAGAACCAGATCATCCACCGTGACATCAAAGGTAAAGCTACTGTCTCTGTACTAAGAGGAACGATTTCCTTCCTACTTTGTGTCCTCTTGTGATCCTCTTGTGTGAATTTTTCACTTATCTTCAGCGTGGTGGTGTGACAGTGTAATTTATTACCATGAAAATAAAATGTTAACATATTTCTTTTTTATTTTGTGTTTAATGTAAATGAGTGAGCATACCATTTGTCAAACATGATGAAACAAGGTGCAATACCTGTAGAGTTTTGAGGAGCACACAGCCTCACAACGGAGGAAGCTTTAAGAATAAGCTTGCTTAACTACAACATTTCATATATCAATGTCGTAACAAATAGAAATAGCTGTGTTAATGAACAACCTGTTTGTATCTACTTAATCCAGTATCTAAGGCAAAATTAGACCACTAAATATTAAGAATGCTCTCATAAGTCTCTCAACATGGTGCTCAGATTAACTGATGACATTTTAAGGATGCAGCATAAAGAGTGAGAGACGAATACGAGTCGTTGGTCATATAAAGCCATTTTTGTCAGTGCTCTACTTGTATGAATAAATATATTGTGAAATATACTGTTACTGTAAAATAAAATGTCATTTGGTGTTACTGAATTTTGGCCACCACTAGGGCAATCCCACAATGCATTTCAAATAAGCTCTAAGATGAACAAGTCAAGGAAATTCTGCTATATTTGAGGGTAGCTCTCTACATAGACAGTAGAAGGGCAGTGCCTTAATGCATGTTTCTATACTCACAGTGTTATTATAATCATCACAGGTGCCAATCTACTAATAGACAGCACAGGCCAGAGGCTGCGGATAGCTGATTTTGGGGCAGCAGCACGTCTGGCTTCAAAAGGCACTGGCGCGGGGGAGTTTCAGGGTCAGCTCCTGGGAACCATTGCCTTCATGGCTCCCGAGGTAAATGTTTGAATCTAAAAATGCAATACCTGCCAGGTAAACCATTGGCATGTGTGGTTTAGCATTATAGCACGTCTCACAACCAATATTAAAGCTTGATTTTACAACTTGCAATCAAATCAAATATGTTGCAATGCCAGTGTTTCTTTAGCAGCTAATGTAGAAAAACGATACATGCATCTGCACAATAGTCACTTTGCTTGGGTCTATTTAATTCCACTACGCAAAAACATTAGCCTGCTCAGACTGTGCTCAAAGCTCTGGTGGCTTGGTTAGAAAAGAAAGACCTTCCCAGACAAAAGAAAGCTTGTTCATTTTGAAGAGGTTTCAGTAATGAATACGCTGCCGGGGGAGGCAGGGCCAGCTGTACTGCTTCCTAATTAAACAGAGGTTGGGCACACAATAACAACAAGGAATTAAGAGGCCGGCCAATTGTGCCTGCCTTAAAAGAACTGCAATTTACTTTCATTTCAAGTTACTCTGAGATCTAAATCCACTTTGTCTTGTTTTCCTTACTGGCCACGTAACTATGAACACCACACAGAGAGGTCACCAGACTTGACCACGGTTTTGTGGAAAGGCATTTAAATGTCCAGAGCTTAGAGGGCAAAGAAAGGGCCCCCACTTAAAGATACACAATGTGAAGAAATAAAGCATTTGAATTGGATCAGTTCATCACTTGAATGGCTATCTTATGTCATCTTTTAATTTGTTTGGATTGGTCTTTTAATTTAAACGTACTATCAGTAAATTAGTTCTTTAAGATGGTTAACTCCTAAGTCAATCAAAGCAGTAGAAACAACATTATAGATTACAATGTGTGTTGTATATATCCAGACTTATCTAAATGCCTGTACTTATAAAAAAATCATACAATGAAGCAGAGATCTTTTAATCCATGCAGTATCATTCAAACTGACATTGTAGAAGTGGGCATGTTGATGCTTTTTAGGTCTTGTACAGGGTTTTAGATTAAACTTTTGTAGCATAGTTATGTTCTGTCTGGTCCTCCATGACTAATAACTCTAAAATGTCAGAGAATTATTAAAAGTGTACGTAGGCTCATTTGAAATGATATAAATTGGCGAGTTGCAGTGATGCTGAGGGGCCTTTATTTTGGAAATTCATAAAGCAGAGGACTGAGGGCAAGGAGAGTGTCTGGCTGCAGAATAGCAGTCATGCTCTTTCTCGTCTGTGACTCATGCTGTGCCTGCATTCATTGAGTAGATCTCACCCTTTTGATGAGAGATGACAGAATCCCCCCGTTCTGTTTAGAGGACAGATCAGGGTGCATTCACCTGCTGCTTGTCAGTTAATGGCAGTTGCGTCAGATCTTTAATATTTTATTTTTCTTGCAGCTATTGTAATTTTCATTTTGTGTGAGTGCAGGTGCTGAGAGGGCAGCAGTACGGTCGTAGCTGTGATGTCTGGAGTGTGGGCTGTGCTATTATCGAAATGTCCTGTGCAAAGCCGCCCTGGAATGCAGAGAAACACTCCAACCACCTGGCACTCATTTTCAAGGTGAGAATGGAACTGAAAAAAAGAGAGAGAGAAAATCTATTACAGGGTTAGGAAAAGTATTGTTTATGTGCACACAGGAAACCATTAAACTTTGCCATCAGCCCATTTCGCAGTGTTATTTCTTTGCCCCACAATGTATGTATTAAAGGGTTAGTTCACCACAAAATGAAAATTTTGTCATAATTATTCACCTGTTGTTCCAAACCCATAAGACAGCGGTCAAGTTTGGTCCAAACACACCTGAAGCAGCGAATCAAGCTCTTACTAGGTATACTTGAAGCTTCCAGGCAGCTGTGTTAAGGACACCGGTCCACCAGGACCGAACTTGGTGACCCCTGCCTGCCGTAAGAACTTCGTTCACCTTCAGAACCCTCCATAGACAGCAATACAACTGAAATGATCCCAGATCCAGAAACAACTAAAGGCATTGATGAAAAAAAAAAATTCATTCGACATTAGTGGCTCAACTTCAATGTTGTGCTACTAGAATACTTTTTTTGCGCAAGGGAAACAAAAATAGCATAATTTACTCAGCCATTCTTACCCGAGTTACGTCTTTAACCATTTTAGACCGCATCACAACACAAGGCTGATTACATCAAATATGTTAAAGCGTGTGTATAGATTTCTAAATGGTGGAAGATGCAACCTAAGTGAAAAGAACGGTTAAGTGTTTTTTTTTTTTGTTTGTTTTCTTTGCGTAAAATATTCTAGCGCCACAAAACTGGTCTGTTTTACCGATGCATTTACTATGTGTCTGGAGCGGAGATCATTTCTGTTGTATTGGTGTCTATAGAGGGTATCGGATAGCTCTCTGATTTCATAAAAAATATTTTGATTTGTGTTCAGAAGAAGAACAAAGGTCTTATGGGTTTGGAGCAACATGAGTGCGAGTAATTATTGATTAAAATTTTAGTTTAGGGGTGAACTAACCCTTTAAAGAAACCTAAGGCCTTGCCATACTGTCTTAACTAAAGCCACATTTGAAACTTTTTTTTTTTGTGTGTGCAAATTTTATGCAATCAGCCCATTTCTGGGCATATGATAGGCTAAATTATGCTGATATTCGAGGTAGTATTACAATAAGAAAAGCCAAATTACTGCATGACGATTGAAATTGCACAAATGGCCTTAAGTAACTAACTAAACTGAGATGAGGTAAAAGTGACAGAGACAAAAGGGTCCTAGCGCCATCTGCAGGACAGTTCTAAGTGAAACGTGTTACTCGATCTGGTGACTTGTTATGAATGACAGTGAGAATTTAAGATTGCTAGTGCTGTCATTAAAATTTGCACGAATCAACGGTTGTGATTTAAATAGATGCGCTACTTATCTGTTGTTACAGTACAGTACTGTTTTTAGTTAAGATTCACTGTTAGTGTTAGCTGCGCTATATGGTATTATAGTATCAATTATATCATATAATATCATTTACAAGGACACCTCAAAAAAAAAAAATAATTTCCCAGCGCTCACATTTGAACTCCTGTCTCACTTTAAATGTGTTGTTCTGTAGCAATCTAATCCACTCTACTATCCCACCTCTCCTCTCCCAGATCGCCAGCGCTACCACAGCACCCACGATCCCACCCCACCTGTCTCCAGGCCTGCGGGACGTCACCCTGCGCTGCCTGGAGCTCCAGCCCTCCGACCGGCCGCCCTCCCGAGAGCTGCTGAAGCACCCCGTCTTCCGCCACACCTGGTAGAGCGGGACCTCAGACTACTGAAGCTCATCCTGCTGTCGTGCTCTTCTGTCTTTCTCTCGCCACAGTCACTGAAGAGGGCCCTAAATGCTGTAGCCTCGATACCTGATGCAAAAACCCGCTAGCACATTGTGAGAGTCTGTATGAAAGTGCCATGTCTGTTTTTAAGTTCAGATCTCTGCTTACCTTCTGAATCGGGTCGTCTTTTAGTAACAGAGAGGCAGAGATCCGTTGATCTAATCACATTTTAACACTTTTTGGTTTTAGCGTGTTCGTGTCGGGCCTCATGATTTGTTTTACACCACGAATGTGTTTTGGTGCAAGACAAATCTTTGCTAGTTGAACTAGCACACCGCTGAATGTGAATGCTTATGATGCCGGTATGGTTCGCTTTTCATGTAGCTTCTGAACGGAGATCATGTGTATAAATGTCTGCTTTTACTTGTTTGGGTGTAACCGGGAACCTTTTCAAAGCTGTCACCCAATTTTAGACTGTGATGTGTGTATGTGACTGATTTTACTTGTTGGAAAGCCTCACTGGAACATCATTTCTGATCTCCAACTCTATTTCAGTTTTAATGTTGTGATTGGACTCTGTTAATTGCTCAGCCATGTTTTCGGTGCTGTTCTGTTCACATTCACGAAAAGCCGTTTTGTAAACGATTAAGCTTCCTAAAGGAGTATTCAGTACCTGTACCTGAATATTTCCTCGTGTTATTTCATGTTGTTGAACATTTCGGTGGAGGGATCATATTTAGCTAATGAGAATAGTGCTCGTAAAGATTGTTTTCCCAAAAGCAATTAACGTTATGCCTGTTGTGATGTCAGGTGTACGAACTGTAGCTCTTCAAGTGTTGTTTAGGTTGAAAGGTTGACAAATTTGAAAAGAATATTGATTTTATTTGGACTCCCGTCATGTAAATCTCAGTTTTAAATGTGACTATTTCAAAACTATTTTTAAAAGTAAAGTTATTTAATGGTAAATTGTGGAATACAGGCTAATCAAGCTAGAAGAGTTCAGATGTAAATATGAATTTTGGTAGCTAAATGTATGAATTAATGACTCCTAAAAACCTTTTTTTTTTTTTTGAGGGGGGAACCACACTTTTCATAAATATTTTTTCTGTTTTGTTCCTGCATTTGGGTGTGTTTTCTTTTTTCTATGCCTTTATAAAAGCTTTAAGGTTATGCACTCTTGTCTTTTTATATACTGGAAAGGTGTCCGTTTCAGTCAGCTTCATAAATTCTAATCAGTATTACTTGAGTTTTTCACATCTTCTGTCATTTCTTTTCAGTTCGATCATCTCAACCAGCTTGTTGCTCACTGTATGTTGTTATTCTGTTATTTCATGGGCTTTTTTTTGGATCAGGGCTGAACTGACCTGTATGAAAGGATGCTGTTTCTTGTCACTTGGTGGTACTTTTTATGTGAAGATTGTCTATTGCTGTTTTATTCCAGTCTTTTCTACCTCAGGTGTCCTCTAGAATTTTCTTCTACCAAAGTTCACTTTCTCAATATATATATATAAATAATTATATATATATATATACATATATATGTGTGTATATATATATGTATATATACATATATAAATATATATTCTTTTATTATAATTTTATATCTTTTATTTTTTTTTCTCTCTCAAAGATCTCCAGGGCTTGAGGGCTAACTTATATTAGCTCCTTTTATTGTGCAAATACAACTCTGGGTTCATCGAAAGAAAATTAAATTGGCTAAAGCTGTATCTTTTAATCTTGTGTAGCTTTTGTCAAAAATGTTTTAATTATTAGGTTTTTACCCCATTTGAAACATTTTATAATGAAATCTACCTATTTTGGTCTTTATAGCAAATAAAACGTACAGGAAAACCTCTTTCTCTCTGACTGTTTTTGTTTCACGTTTTGAGCTTTTCATCTCAAGCCAGTTTTGACAACACAAAAGATGTTGATGACTTTTTTTCAGATCAGTGTACTATGGTGTCTACAATTTAAGGTGATTTGTAATGAGACTTCACTCAAGAGGTATTGTGTACAAGACGCTGCCTTCATTCAGCTGGTTGTACTGTGATATCAGTGCGGTATTTGATCGACCACCACACACCACAGTAGACAAGATGATGAAGACGATGGAGACAATAATGATGATGGAGCCAATGGAATACACAAGGA
>JAUCMT010000002.1:3683158-3694379 GCA_032357475.1 Enteromius thamalakanensis
TATTTTCATTTTGAGACAGCTCAAACATGCAATTTAGTCTGGTACTAGCTTAAGCCTGGTCTGTGAAACTGGGGGTAAATGTGCTGTTGTTGTAGTATTTAACACTAGTTCTCAAGCTGGACTCTTAAAATGACGAAAACTAGACACTTTTATTTAGAATACACTTTAATATTTTCACTCTTATGGATTATACTGTTCATTCAGTGAACCTTCAGTTAATAGAAGTGTAGCGACCTGATATGTGCTGATCCTCCGATATGATGTACTTCATCTTCCACCTCTTGTAGTCATGGAAACGATGTTATGCTTCCCTGCCGATTCGCGCAGAAATGGCGAGTAAATCAGATGCAAGCTGTGATTGGCTGCCGCTCTCTCACCATACACCGTCACTCACTCACACCATTGAACCACTACGCGCACCTCGCTCGCGACCCTCCTTTGCGGACCGCTTATTGGCTGAGGACTTAAAGGGGCAGGAAAACAAGACCTTCAGAACAGCATGTGTGTTTTGATTGGCTGCGTGGAAAGCGCTCAAGAAACAGAAGCGCGCACTGCCCAGGTAAGGTCCGCTTACTGTGTATAAATAGTATGTCTTTAATACCGTGTTCAACAAGCGACTGTCACCTAAAGAACTGAACTCAGCTGTATAGGTAAGTCCATTCTAACACGATATGTGTGTAAGTATTTAATTAATACTGAGTTAACATTGATCTAAATTACTGAAAAGTTTTCAGGACTGTACAATGCAATTTTAATGCTAGAATGAGCCATCTCAACAGACTATCTCAACAACTCCAGTAATCTCGGAAGATTTAAGATAATGTAGGTGGCATATATTTAAACGTTCTTGTATTAATAATTATTAATATTATTTTAGTTAAATATTTATGCAACGTCGCCTTCAACTTAATATGAAAGATTAATTATTAAGATTAAACCATCAGGAAAGACCACAGATTCACAGATTGTGCAGCTAAAATCTATCCCTATATATTAAAAAGCTTACATCTAAAATGTATTAGCTTATATTTTTATCTTTAACTTGTGGTGCTCTTTTGTTTAGAATCTTCAGATTGTGTTTACAATTGTAAAATGTGCTTACACTTAAACTATATATACTTTGTGTTTATTTATTTGTACTTAATTATACTTACTTCCCTACTTTATTCTATGTTTCAGGATATTAAATTTTTTATTTATTAATAGCTTATTTAAATTTTCTGCACATTCAAAGGATCAGTTTAGGATACATTTCACTGCGTGTTATACCTGTATGACTTGTAACAAATAAAGTTTAACCAAAACAAATCTTAAGTCTTGAATCTTGCGTACGGCTGATCCTCCAATCTCATGTATTTTACTGTCATAATGGCTACTAATGTTAAATAGCCTACTAAAGTAGTAATACATTGTTACTTGAGTTTATTTCTAATACTACTAAGCATCAGTTTGTAAATTTATATGGTAAACATATTTTTGTTGTTATTAATATCTCCACTTCCTCTAAAATAATTCGTTTAATAATTAATCGTTAAACCAAGGTAACAAAAAATTGTCTAAAACGCTTTAGTCATACATTATTCAGATTAGTACTAACGTGTCCCGAATATTAGGATTACAAATAGTGTAGTCTGCATTAAGAGTTCGTGCTTAATAACATACGGAGTTTTACGTACTGTACGTACGCAGGTACGTAAGCATACGTGAATTGAGACGCGCTCCTGCGTAAGCGGAAAGTCCGTTCTCATATACTGCTCGACTGGCACACTTACCAAACATCTGACCTTATGAGATCTCCGGACGGGGTAGCTCTCCGATTCTGACAACCCAGCTATAGAAACTAATATATGATTGTGAGGTAAGAAGGAGATCTCGTGTATCAGAAGGGACTATTAAGTTATATATCGGTGCAAAAATGCGGGTTAGCGGTCTGCTAGGGACACATGTAGGCGCGGTCATCACAGTCAGCTCCTCTCCACAATTATTACAACACTACAACCTACGAAATACTTACACGTTTTGATTTTGTTAGTTGTTATTAAACTAAAAAGAAATGTATTATTATTATAAAGCGAGCCTTATCAGAGAGCTTTTTCCGCAATCTGTTAGCAAAACGCCAAACCAGAACGCTTAAGTTAGATCATAGCACGTTATATTCGTTTAGTCAGGTTGAGCATGCTATGAAGGGATGATTAAGATTATTAATATTGTTACAGGTGAATAATTAGATCGTTCTAGTCCAGTGGTTTTCAAACCTGTCCTATAAGCACCCCTGCCCTGGGCACTTATCAGACCCTTATTATTAGCAGAGACTGCAAGTCCTGAATTGGATGTGTCTGGGAGGGGAGACAAACAAAATCTGCAGGGCAGGGGTGCTTGTAGGACAGGTTTGAAAAACACTGAACAGTATTTTCTATTAAGAGCTTATTATGCTGAAAAATGCGTTTGTTTTTGGTTATATCTTGTGAACCTTTCCGGCATGTTCTGTGTGTAAATAAACGCTTACCAGTAGTGTTTACTTGTTTTTGTTCCAAATTAAGTGTGTTTACTTGACATGGCACGAGACAAGCTGCTCTGTGGAGCCATATCTATGTAGGTTAAAGGTAATGTCCTTCCCGAGCTGAAGGGTTAATCTCATTAGAGGAGAGCAGAGCTGCTGTGGCTAACAGGCTTTACCATGTGCCTCTGTGACTCCACTCTTCTTCATATTTGGTTGTTTTGATGTTGCACAGATTTTTGTTTTTGCTTTTTTTTTTTAATCTGCTCGGTCCGTTAACAGCTAATGATTTGTATCATTTGCCATAGTGTTTGTTTATACACTCAACCAGTCAAAAGTTCAGAATAATTAAGTTGTTGAGTTTCTATGCTCACCCAGGCTGCATTTAATTGATTAATCAAATTATTAATTTTATTATTTTGTTACCCAAAGCTGAATTTTCATAATCATCCAGTCTTCAGTGTCACATTATCCTTCAGAAATCATTCTAATATGATGATTTGCTTCTAAAGAAACATTTCTAATTATTATCAGTGATGAAAGCAGTTGTGCTTTTTGTAGAAATCATACACTACCATTCAAAAGTATGGGGTAAACATATTTAAGTGAAATGGATCAAATGTAATGATAAAGATATTTGTGATGTCGTGAGAGATTTAATAAATGCAGTTGTTTGAACTCTTTTTCGTTAAAGAGTGAATAACTCCTATCACCGTTTCCACAAAAATATTCAGAAGCAAATAATCATATTATAAAAATCATGTGACACTGAAGACTGGAATAATGATGCTGAAAACATACAAAATCAAAAATGACTCTAAAGTGCAAAACCAGTTCACAGGTATATTTGTAGCAATATTTTATGTAAAATTAGGATATTAAGCAAATATTGTGTTCTGAGAAGATATCTTTCCTACCTGAAATGTATCAAAACTTCATTTTTGAGTAATAATATGCATTGTGAAGAACTTCATTTGGACAACTTTTACAATATTTCTCTCTTTTCTTTCTTTGCACCCTCAGATTCCAGATTATTAAATAGTTGTATGTCAGACAAATATTGTCCTATCCTAACAAACCATGCTAATTAAAAAAAAAGACCCTTTTTGACTGATTTTGTGGCACTGGGTCACACATCAATCTTGTCTGTTAAAAAAGCCATATGGGTGAACCATATAGGACTAAAACTATAAGAAACTCAAAGAAATGTCTTCTTTATAGCTTGCATGTTCTTTTCTCAGTCCGTTCAGGATGCCTGGATCACTCCCTGCTGTTTTTGAGGCCGCGTGGCCCAAGGATGTGGGCATCATAGCCATGGAGGTGTATGTGCCATCTCAGTATGTGGAGCAAGCAGAGCTGGAAGAGTACGATGGAGTCGGAGCAGGAAAATATACTGTGGGACTGGGCCAGGCGCGCATGGGATTCTGCTCGGACCGCGAGGACATCAACTCTCTTTGCCTGACGGTGGTGCAGAGGCTGATGGAGCGCAGCGGCCTGTCCTACCAGAGCGTGGGCCGGCTGGAGGTGGGCACGGAGACCATCATCGACAAATCCAAGTCCACCAAGACCGTCCTGATGCAGCTGTTCGAGGAGTCAGGCAACACTGACGTGGAGGGAGTGGACACCACTAACGCCTGCTATGGAGGAACCGCCGCGCTCTTTAATGCTGTCAACTGGGTGGAGTCCAGCTCCTGGGACGGTACGCTTCCTACTCACACTTCACTGAAAAATCATAAGTTATTAAAACAAAACAACAAGATTTCCCACAATGTGCCCAAAGAAAATTAGCATTAATAACATAAATATACATGAAATCTAAATAAATTAAATATTATTATAATAATATTTATAACTTTTGCTTAAAGATTGTTTAACAAAAATCCTTTACCATTAACTTACAATTATGACTTAAACATTAACAGCTTATTTGATATTAAGTAACATTATTAACATAAATACAGAAATCTGATTAAAAATGCTAATCTTATAAGATTATTATTATGAGATTATTATTATATATTTTATAATTATATAATAATTTCAATTTGTTTATTTTATTTATTTACACGCTTAATTATTTTTAATGTAAAATAATATTTGGCTTAGGTTATTTTTATTTTATTATTTATTTTTTTTAAAGCTATTATTATTTGCTGAATTGTGAACCCTGAATTTCTGCACTAAAAAGACTGTGTCCAGTATTGCTGGTTGATGTTGAAGTGTCTGTGGAGCTAATACTTTCTGATGTGACAGGCCGTTATGCTCTGGTGGTTGCGGGTGATATTGCTGTTTATGCCACGGGCAGCGCCAGGCCGACAGGGGGAGCCGGAGCTGTGGCCATGCTAGTCGGACCCAACGCTCCTCTGGCCTTTGAGAGAGGTATGAGCCCTGCTGTAACCACCAGCATTCGTGACCTTTGTCACAATAACCTAGATGGACGCAACTAAGCAGGTTTTGTTATCTTTGTGATAACAAGACTCAAGTCAACACTTTTATTTCCCACTATATTTACATAACTTTATTTAATACATTTTATGTTTTTATTTCATGAAGTAATTAAAATGTAATCACTTATTTTAACAGGGCTTCGTGGGACACATATGCAACATGCATATGATTTTTATAAGCCAGATATGGTGTCTGAGTATCCAGTGGTGGACGGCAAGCTTTCCATCCAGTGTTACCTCAGCGCTTTAGATCGCTGCTACTCCGTTTACAGGAACAAGATCCATGCCCAGTGGCAGAGAGGTGAGCAAATACATTCTCAAACAATAGAAACCAATAGAAATATTAATTGAATATTAGAATTGGTGTTATTATACAGCCATATTATAAAAATTCATTATTGACAAATATTTTGCCAAACAGAAAAAAGGTCAAAAGGCATCATTAAAAATAAAAAAAAACACACATTGGGATGAATTTTTAAAAAATTTGATAACACTTAATTTAAAGCCTTTATCTATAATGCATTATCAAAAAAGGTGGTTAGAATTAATAAATTATGCTTTGTTATGCACCTTATATTGCATTATATAATCTCTTGAATAATTGTAACTGCAGCTGATGCATTATAACACCTTTTAAATTCATAGTTACACAACTGCTATATAGTACGCGAAAAAAGTATGCGAGGCGAGTAGCATGTCCGAATTCATAGTATTCGAAATTCAGTAGGCGAGAAGTACCCGGATGACCTACTGCTTCCACCCAGATTCTATAGTAGGCATACCTTGGACACTTTCCTAGCCCATGAGGTTCCGTCATATTTGTAAATGGCGGAAAGTTGAGATGCGGCTCATTTCAAGTTTAAGTACCTAAATATATATACATGCATGTTTGTGCATTTATATGTACATAATAAGTATGCTTGGTACGCGCATATTATGCAAACAAAACTTTTATCTTGGAATGCGATAAATCAGTATAAATAGTTTGGATAAAACCTTAGTCAACTAGTTGGTTTAAAGGAATCCCAGTAGTTTCTGTCTTTTCTCATAAGAAGCAGTCCTTCCTTTAATGCATTACATGCTGTGTTATACCCAGCTCAACCATGATCATTCATCATGCACGTGTTAATACAATGGTTTGTGTTCACAGTGTTGGCCAAAATTTTCTTTTAATTAATAATGGCCAAACAGTCGATGCTCCAATAAATTGCGTCATTTACTATTTTCCAAATCTAATGAAGTTACAGTAAATGAAACGTTTTGGAGAAACAGACTGAAATTTATGTTCAATCTTTAATTTCTCCAGAGTCCATGAATACACATTTGTGTAAAACTTTGTGTCAGAAAGAATCAGTTCATGTTGTTTAAGGCCTGCTCTTGCTTTGTGTTTCAGAGGGTCTCGACAAGCGTTGCAGTCTTGAAGACTTCGGCTTCATGGTGTTTCACTCTCCTTACTGTAAACTGGTGCAGAAGTCCTTGGCTCGGCTAATGCTCAACGATTTCCTCTGTCATCCCAGTCCAAACACAGAGAGCGGGCCCTTCAGTGGATTGGAAGCTTTTAGGTTAATATTTTCCCACTGTTGGTGATTTTGTCTTAAAGAAAGTTCCCATCGAATGATTGTCACCCAAGAGACAGTGACATAACTGCTTACACAGCGGCCACATTTTTCCATTTTGAAACCAAACATTTTAAATTTCTTTCTCTTTTTTTTTTTTTCCAGAGATGTGAAGATTGAAGACACTTATTTCGACAGAGATGTGGAGAAGGCCTTTTTGAAGGCCAGCACAGAAGTGTTTGAGGATAAGACAAAGGCATCTCTCCTTATATCAAACCAGAATGGTAATATGTACACACCATCAGTGTACGGCTGCTTGGCTTCGGTTCTCGCACAGTAAGTGTCATACATGCTCCTCGTGCCTCATCTTATATTTATGAGTGTACATTACTGCCTTTGTGCTTCTCCAGAGCCGCTGTAAATGTGATGCACTTGAGATTCATTTCTTCTTTTTTTTAATCTCAACAGACATACACTGCAGCAGTTGGCAGGACAGAGAATCGGTGTGTTTTCATACGGCTCAGGCTTTGCTGCTACGCTCTACTCCATCAAAGTCACACAAGACGCTACACCTGGTATGTACACATACAAACACACACTGTTTCTATTAGAATGTCATTACTCTAAAACTAGCTTCGGCAGTGACACCAATCTCGCAGTTATTGAGTAAGAAATTTAATAATAGTTGTTTTAACTGGAAAGTCAACCCAAAAATATTTAAGACACATACTGTAACATATTTAATACACTGTCATTCAAACTATGTATGCATTTTAATGCAGTCTCTCATTTCTGATAAAAACAAATACAGGGAAAAATGTAAGTTTTTAAGAAATCTTAATATATTGTAAAATGCATTTTATTGCTGTGATCAAAGCTGATTTTTTTTTTTACTTACTGTAGTCTTCAGTGTCACATGTTCCTTCCGAAATAATTTTAATATGGTAATTTAGTATCAGTTTTGAAAACGTTTTCTGGGACTGCAAACGACGCTGTACAGAGATTTTTTTGGACACTGATGTAGATTGAATGCTTGTCTTGTATTTAAAGGCGCCACAAATCAAACAAACTTGTTAATCTTGTGCCGATTGACCACAAGGAGGGTGTAAGTTAACCTCATGAAATATATTGAATGTAATAGTAAGAAATTTATCGGTCTAAAGAACTTTGTTGTAGTTACATGTTTTCTTTCAATTAAAAGCCATGTGTGGTGTGTAATTTTTTTGTTCATGGTTAATTGCTAGTCTAATTTTAATATTATAGGAGACATTTACAAGTCTTGGTTTTAAATTTACCTTTATTTGCGTGAAACCTACCAGATGAAGTGTAACGTTAGTGTAATGCAATTGGTCAACCGATTGGTTGCTGCCGAACTGCGTCATGGCTCATTACCATAAAGTTGAACGCACAGTGAGAGATTCAATTTAAAAAAAACAACAACAAAAAAACTTAGTGATCACAAACTTTTGAACAGCAAAAGATTAAATTTTACTTCATCTTAAATAAAAATGAATATTAACCAACAAGTGACATCACACAAACTTAATTTGTCCCATGATAATTAACAAAGCTACCTACAGTTATATAAGCTAGTCGTGCTGCTTCCATCCAGAATTACAGTCATTAATAACTCATCTTTATTATTATCACAGGATCTGCTCTAGATAAGTTGGTCTCCAGCCTGTGTGACTTGCCGGCAAGACTGAATTCTAGAAAAAAAGTTTCACCAGATGTTTTTGCTCAGAACATGAAGCTCAGAGAAGAAACCCACCATTTAGGTAATCAAGTGTTTGCGTTCATTCCTTCTCTGATTTAGTCTTCATTCAAATCTTGGATTGGTTTGACCTTTTGATGTTCCTCGCATTTCCACAGCGAACTACATCCCTCAGGGCTCGGTAGATGAACTCTTCCCAGGAACATGGTACCTCACTCGTGTGGACGAGAAGCATCGGAGGCAGTATGCCAGGCACTCGATGAACGATGACAGACCGCTAGAGGCTGGACTGGTCAGTTCCACCATTGCAGCTGAGGTATATTTTTCAAACTGATATTTGTTTCATTGTCATAATAATAAAAGCATATAGTTTTACAATGTATTGCATTTTGCTGTTCCAGAAGTTTACCTAACTGTGTACCTCCTGATTGTGTTTTCCTGTCTTACTCAGCATATTCCCAGTCCACTCAAGAAGATGCCCCGCATCCCAACAGCCACAGCTGAGGTGCTCATGAGCAACGGGGACCATTAAATTAACCTCTGTGAGGTGCACACAATGGCAGATCATATTTAGGACACCGATCTGTAAAAACGACACAGTAAAAAGGGCCCCAAGACTTCTGCAGCCAGATCACTTATCAATCAGTGATATGAAACTCAAAGCTTTTTAATGTTCCAGGACAGACTCCGCTCGACCGTCACTGTGCTGAAGATGGCAGAGGGTAGTTTGGAAATGAAGTGTTTCTCTGTGGTGAGCTCCCACAAACTGCTGCTCACAGTCGTCTATGCAGAAATCCCGAATTGTTTCATTCTTTTAAGCCAAAATATCTACTGGTTGGCATTTTTTTAAGCATTAAACTAACCCAGCCATTCACAGAAGCATCCCTTAATGTTTTTAGTTTGTTTAATCACAGCTTATCTATGTCCTCATCTATTTTTGTTTGTTTTGTTTTTTGCGTTTTTTTAAACTAATTTCTAGTCAGTCTTATCTCCATGGCCATGTCAGGGAAATGTGCCTGGATCACATTTTAATGAGCCATAAGCTTTACAAATTTTTATTACATTCACCTGCATAATAACAATTGTTTATTCACTGCGAAACGGCTTCTGTTATCATTTATTCGATTTTCATTCTAGCCAAAGTAGATGTTTCATTTCTGAACTCTGATGAGGTAATGAAGTCGCAACAATTGTATAGAAGATAAAAACATGATGATAACTTAGTGGCAGTGTGGTAAAGCTATAAAATAATGTCGTAATCAATTAAACTAATAACATCTTTTCGACAAAAGATGGTTTTGATGATGAAAGTGAGAAAGAGCGCTGATCAGATTGTCAGCTGTCCGCTGCGTTTCAAGAGATAGACCTTAGTACCTTAAGAGTCCATATTGGTATATAAATGGTACATATAAGAAGCTATAAGTACATATTAATAACTAAAAAATATATTATTATTATTATTTTTTTTAAAGGTCCCACGCTAGTAAAAGATTTTGTACCTTTTCTGAGTATAGGACTGACTCTCTTTTGTGCAGCATAGAAACGTAACAGTTCTGGTTCCTGTTGACTTTCAATGTCTGGTCAAAAAATTAATCAATAAATCAAATGGTAAATGGGAACTGAAACTGTTTGGCTATTATTCATAATATCTTTCATGATGCACAGAAGAAGACAGTTATGCACGTTTATAAGAACATGAGAGTGAGTAAATGACAGACGTTTCATTTTTGGGTGAACTGTGCTTTTAACTCACTCTTTATCCACTATTTGTAGAGCACAACTAATAACTCCAATATTCCGTTAAGAAATTGCATTCTGAAGAGATTATATGATCAAATGTTTGACCTGCGATTGTTCCAAACTACAGAGTACTTCTCAGTAATGTTACAACTTATTTAGAGATTTATTGATTTCAGATTTATAGTAGGAGAGAAGCAATATTAATAATACTACGGTATTGTAAATGTTAGCACCTTGATGCTAAATGGATTATGGTAGATATACTAAGCTAAAAGCAAAAAAAATATATATATATTTTTTTTTATAAAGAGATTGTTTGATTACATAAACACTGATAGCAAGATGGTATTTCCTTTTGCAACATTCTTCAATTTGTGGGTCCATGTTAGCAACCAAATAACAAGAACACTTCTGCTCCGACTGCTTTTCCATCTACCTTGAGAAGCCTTATTCTGAGCATCTACAGAACACACAAATGTATTCTGAAAACTGTATAGAGATATTTTTCTTTTTCATTTTGCTGCCAGGACATGTTGACTGTATAGTTTTAACTTGAAACAGACAATGTTTACAAGACATCTCCCTCAGATCAGTTCATACCAATAATTGGTAAGTAATGTACAGCACTAACTTATATTTCTAGATGGACAAAAACTGCTATGCGATCAGGTGTAATGTGCAGAAAACAAGCTGTATAGAAGATGTGTATGTGGGAATCTGATAATATATGAACTGAGGATTAAATGTTGATTTACTGAAGTCTCTGTTTATTCTTTGTCTCTGGAGGTTTGCATTTGAATTCTTTGTATCCAGGAATTACTGCAGAACTAAAGTAACATGTATCACAAATATTTACATATTAAACATGGAGCTGAGCTCTTGCCTTTGTCAGCAGTTTCAGACGGTCAGTGTGACTTGTATACAAAGCTGGGTGATATAGTCCAGTTCTGTCGAGACCATCACCGTTCAGCGATTCCACATTCCTGTCAGTCAGACAAGGCATTGTGGAGCGTTGTGCAAATCGTTTTCCAATCAATTAGTGAGTTGGAAATGGGCTGCCAGGTTATATGTACACCATTGTATTCTTTTACCTTTTACCTAAGGCTTTAGGACACTCCTGGGTCCTCATTTATCAACCGTTCTTACGCACAGATTTGTGCGTATTTTTTGCGTGAGAACATTTTCAGGCAAAGTGTGGAATTTACCATCTTGTACTTATACTTAGAAATGTTCTTAAATATAAGAACAGCTCTGACCATGCGTA
>JAUCMT010000002.1:3705787-3719592 GCA_032357475.1 Enteromius thamalakanensis
TATAGACCAAAATAAAAGTTGACCAAAATAAAATAAAAGCTTTTTTGCATATATATATGCAGTTTCAGAAATATCAGGAAATTTATGGTAAAACCATAGGAATTGCTGTAGTTTTGCTAATTAATTGTAAATTGATTAGAAATCGCTCTTTGAGAGGGCTGTCCTTTTGGGAAAGACGACAATTAATTAGTCCAGAAAGTGTAAAGCCTTATTATTTATTAAGGGATGCAAATGACCGTCACAAATCATATATGTCATCATATATGTCATTCCAAACTAGAGTGAATTTCTTTTATAGAAAGAAAGCGATGCATACAGTGTTGGAAATGCATCTTTCTTCAAGGTATTGTTATCGGATGATTTACGTATTTTTTGTGATCTCTGAACGTGGTGATATTTACTTCTGGGAATGTTGTTGTGGAGTGATAAAGCATGTTATGATGCTGAGGGTTGTGTGTCTGATGTCTGCAGCGCTGATGACGCTGGCGCTAACACTGCTGCACACGTTTTGGGGTGTGGTGTTCTTCGAGGGCTGTGAGAAGAGCCGCTGGTGGGTCATCGCTGCAGTCGTCTCTCTACACTTGTTAGTCGCTGGTCTGGTAAGCTTCTCATGAACACACCTTCACTGTCCACATCCATCCTTTTCTTTTTGCATGGGAGCTTTATGCATTCTTATAGCAAAGAAAGAATATGAGATTTTACTTTACCTTTTTTGCTTTAATACTACATGCGTTAAAATTAATACTCTATCCGTTTGACTTTAGAGAATTTGAACATTAAACAGCTTCTAGGTATGCTTTTCACACCTAAAGCAGTAATTTGGTCTTCCTTTTGTCCTCTTTTATGCGTAGAAATAAGTCACCTGGCAGTTGTCTCCCGAGTTGTTCCATTAGTCTGAGTATGTTTAGGTTCATTATACTGTTGATCAGAAATAGCCTTAAACCCATACTTTTTTTTGGTAACTTTTATGAGGGTGTACTCATTTTTGCAACACAATATTTTAGCACTTTGATAAGAATCAAAGAATTTTGCTGAATAATTTTCATATTCTCCTTGATCAAGCAGGTCTGTTGGAACATTATATCTCAAAAGAACCCTAACATGTCATCGAAGTAAAGAGTGATTGCTGAATGTGTTACCTTTTAGAGGGGGTGTACTCATTTATGCTGTGCACTGTATATACAGCTTAGTGCCTGTAGCTTGTGATGGTGTGAAGTTACACCAGGCATTTGATGCACACTCTGTTATCACAAGGTAACACTGTTTTAGACGGGCTTGCTCATATGTCTAGTGTTCCCTCTGGATGCTGCAGGAGAGCTTCACATTACCAGAGCATGACGTTACAGGACTGTGACTGTGTTTCGGTTTCACACGCACAGCTTGGGTTATTTAAGTCTATAAATTTTCCCCAGGAAATGTTATTGCTCAGAGATTGCTTTTTTATAGCTCAGCAGACTTTGACCCTGTTTTTATCTTATGTTACCATGCATCTTAAATATTAAGTGTCCAGTCTAGAACCAGTGGAGTCTGTTTTATTGTGGTGTACATCACTTACTCTGCTACTAGTCTAAAAGACGTTTTCTCTCTTTCCATGTGTCAGTCGCTGCTGAATCCACTGTATGAGGGCAGTCTGCCTCCTGTGTACGTCATTATGGTGCTGATGGGCGTCTGGGCATTCTTTTCGTCTGGAGGATCGATACACAGCCTCAATGCCATCTGTACACGTAAGACATGACATTCACATGCTTTAGGCCCAATCCAAATTCTATTTTCTACTTCTTTGCCTACCCCTCGTCCCTTCCCCTTGCCCCTTGAAATGAAGTGGAAAGGGTTAAAAAAATTTCCCCCTAAAAATGGGACACCACTACTACACTGTTATACGTCATCATCCATTGTCACTAGCTCCTAACCGAATGTCAGAGGACGTGCTGATGTAAGCACAATTCATTTACATTGGCCGTAAGAAAAACAAAACAATACGTTACCACATGCAGTCAAGTCACTGGGTATAGACATAAAAATATATTTCCTAATATTGTGCAATCAGTGCTATCCGCTAGCAAACTTTTTTTTTTTTGCAAACGTTTTTTTACAGAACATCACCGTAAACACAAACACAAGACTGAGGGTAATATACATATAATGAAAAATTGTCATAAAAATCCTTATTAATTGCAAAGATTACTTACATTTATGGGTCTGCTTGCTCGAGAGAGCAGCCATGTTGGAAATTTCTCTTAGTCCTTCGTTTGAAGTGAGGTCCCAAAAAATCTTCATTTGGAGGGCTATCTAGCCCTTCCCCTTCCCCCTACCCCTTCAACCAAAATAAATTGAGACACCCCTACCCTTACACGTGAACGTGCCAAACGGAGGGGTAGGGGAAAGTGTAGGGCTAAGGGGTAGAATTGGGATTAGGATTTCACTGATGCCTGAGATGATTAGAAAGTCATCCAATCTGAAGTGTGTGCTCCGTAACAGTGGTTCAAGCACCAGGACACTGCTTTACAGTCATGTTCACCATCAGTCTCATTATAGTCGACTGTGCATCACATATTAGCAGGCCTTCATATTTCCACAATTGTGGATAGTAAGTCTTTTTACTCCAATAGTATCTGGCTGCAGCCACTGTGGAGCTCCACAGTAAGCGGAAACGCATAACCTCCACAGTAGGCGGAAACACGTCCCCTCCACCTATAATTTTTATAATAATTTTGGGTAGGTGTAAGGTTAAGGGTTGGGATACGTTTATATTTTTGGACAGTGATGTTGATCCAGGAAACACAATCACCTCTATCTATCATTAAGGGTAAGTTTCATGTCCTTTCCTCCAGGGGCGCGAAAGAAGCAACATGAGCTGGTCCCCTGTATCTATCTAGCTGCGTACTGTGGAGGTGACGTATGTCCTTTTACTGTGGAGGTCACGTGTTTCCGCCTACTGTGGAGCTCCACAGTGGCTGCAGCCAGACCCTTCTCTTTTACTCTGCTACTATATTTAAGCACTTGGTGTAAACATTAGGTGTAAGACGTCAAACAACACTGTAAGATTATTCATTATATTTGTTTTCCTCTTAAGTGTTCTTAAAAAAAGAAGGAAGATTGTTTTTTTTTTTTGTACATAGGAACATTCTTAGAAACTTGATTCAAAAACTTAAAGGAATAGTTCACTCAAAACTGACAATTTACGCCATAATCTACTTACCCCCACAACATCCTATATGTCTTTCTGTCTTTTAGGCGAACACAGAAAAGACAGAAATTTATCCTGGTTCTTCCAAGCTTGGTAATGCTTGTGGATGGTGCCCATGATTTTGAAGGATATATCAGCAAGCACTGCATCATAAAACTAACCTATACTCCTCCGGGGGTTATCACATGTCTTCTGAAGCAGATCGATGGGTCTCCTTTCAGTCAGACACTATGACTATCTCTGTTCCCTCCTTTAGAGAACGAGGGTTACATACGTAACCAAGACATTTTTGTAACAAATATGTTTATATTTTTAAAAATGTGAACGTTAAAAACGTTCCTACGCTCTTGGGACACCATACCACCGTTGCCAGAAGTCAGTTACTTGAATTATAATAAAAAAAAATTAAATATTTGTTAAAAAAGCCTATTGATATGCTTCAGAGGACATGTGATGATAACCCCCCTGAGTTAACTTGGTTATTTACATATTAGCTGTTTATTAGTACTGCATGAGCTTATTCTACATCTCTACCCAATATCTAAACTCAACACTACCTGGTCTCATGGCATAAACGTACCTTGGTTTACTTTTTAGCGAGACACGAAATGCGTACCAACAAGTACATATCACTCTACTATCAGTGTATTCTCAACTTAATTCTTAAAGCAGCTCTATGTAGTTTTGTGTATCTGAGTGTCTTTGGAGCGCCCTACAATTAAGTGAATAAAGTCTTTCTCCTTGTTGTCAGCGTACCACATTTGAATTTCATTCTTAAGAATGTTTGATTAATCCCGCCCCTGTACCTCTTTTAAAGACTGTCTTGCGAAAGTGTCTGTGTCTAATGTTCCCACACATCAGTACAGTAGGTTACATAACCGTCCCAGGCCCTTGAAAAGCTTTTGTCTGTCTGAATGTGTCTGTTCTTGGTTGTTTTTTGCAGGCAGGAAAGCTGAGGGGGAATCTTCATGAGATGGTTTTTGTCATACCTAGCAAGATCTATGGCAACAGATGGGCTGAGTCTGCTGCTTGAATGAATGGCAGCGCTTGTGAAAGAGCACATTCACCAGCTCAAACCCTGAGGGGATCCAGACATGTCCCCTCCAGCATCAGCCATCTCAACGGGGCCAGACAGAGGCTGTCACAGAAACACTGTAAATAGCTTGATCTGAATGCAAATCAATAAGACGGATCTCTAATATTATTTTGTTTTAAAGCATAATTGTCCGGCTCTTCTTGTGAATGTTTGTGGTTTTGAGTTTTATATGCTGATGTCCTGTACTTTCTGAATGAAGCCGGTTTAAGGGGATAAGTGATCAGAGCACCAGTTTTTTTTTTTAACTCATGTTATCATCATTATTATTACACACATACATGTATAAAGTCCAGAGCATTTCCATTTACCACCATTAAAACCCTGAAGAGTTTTCATTTTGTACATTTTGAAAAACATTATTTGTGTTGTGGTAAACAAATGCACGAGTAAAACATTTCATTCTCAAACAGAGCAAATGTCTTAACCGTTTCTGTGTTAATTATGCAGGACCAATTGATGCTTGGTTATAATTTTTCATCAGCTTGTCATTTGTTCGTAGCTCATTTGATTAGTAAAGAACAGAATCACAAAGCAACTTTAAGCAAATTTATTTCTGACAACTGAATGCAACCTGTACGCATACTGGCAGGACGCAATATCTGGATCTTCCAGAATCTTCTGTTCATGTTAATATGTGTCCCTGGAGCACAAATACAGTCTTAAGTCATGTGGTTATGTTTGTAGCAATAACCAATAATAAATTGTATAGGTAAAAATGTGATTTTTCGTTCATGCCAAAATCATTAGAATTTTAAATAAATGATCATGTTTCATTAAGAGATTTTGTACATTTATAGCTGTAAATATATCAAAGCTTAGTTTTTTATTAGTAACGTGCATTGCTTAGAACTTCTTTTGGACAACTTTAAAGGCATTTTTCTTAACCTTTTTGTTTTTATGTACCCTCAGATTTCAGAACTTCAAATATTAACAAACTATGCCTCATTGGAAAGCTTAATTTCTTAGCTTTCAGATGTTGTATAAATCACAAAAAAAACAGACCTTTATGACTGGTTTTGTGGTCCAGGGTCAAATATGAACCGGTGCTGGGCCTGTCGGCCGTGTGGTCATCACAGTTGTAGTCAGCTGACTTTTACTCTATGCTGCTGTATGTAGATCCACACTTGTCTTCTCAATGACTTACACTAACATAGCTTTAATTCCTAACCCAGCACACTAACATCACTGCATTTACTGACACATTACCCGTTTCCCAATTTGTTAGCCTTAAAATGCATCCAGCACACGCTCATTACGGTGCATCACAGCCTACAGTAGAGTCGCAGCGGTTTTGTGTTGATGCAATGTTCAGGTTTGTTTCTCTGGAGGTTGGCAGCTCCTCAGTAACCGCTAGCGTTCGGTGTTCTTCTGTGTTAATGTATTACGTTCTGTACTCGTGCAAGTTGTTTCTTCTCTACATTT
Organism: Enteromius thamalakanensis; assembly: GCA_032357475.1. Lineage (NCBI taxonomy): Eukaryota > Metazoa > Chordata > Actinopteri > Cypriniformes > Cyprinidae > Enteromius > Enteromius thamalakanensis. The sequence continues at coordinate 3,711,493 of JAUCMT010000002.1, forward strand.
GTCATCCAGTGTTAAACCTGTGCAGATGGAGCTCTCGTTATGTTCTGTATATTGGACACAATAACTTGGTGCTTTCCTGGAATTTCAATTACATTTAAATTTTGAGGACTTCTAATTATGTAACATTTTAATGCTGCTTTATAAAGTTTCTAAGAATATGATGTGCCAAGCAGGGAATCAGTTTGCTGTTCATATGCAAAATTGATTTGACAAAAAGATTAAAAATACCCTGTTAATCATTTCATGGGCTTTTCATGTTATTTGGTTGTTATAGCACCCATTTATTTAAATCCTAAATCTTGTTTTGAATGCATTGGTTAATGTTTTCATATGGCTATATTTCACAATAAATAAATATATATATATATATATACACATATATAAAATGTATTCATATTAGTAAATGCCTCGGGTAGCATCATATGGACCTAGATTTAAAGGGATAGTTCACCCAATATTCTGTAATTTGCTCAACATCAAGTTGTTACACAATTTTTTGACTTTGTTGAACCTAAAAAACGATATTTTGAGGAGTGTGAGTAACCAGAGTTGCTATGGTACTCTTCACTTCTGTGTACAACAGAAAAAAGAAACACTAGTTTAAGGTTCAATTTTTGCCATTAACAACCATCAACTACAGCTTTTCACTTAAACTCATATTTAGCTGCTTATTAATAGTAAGGTAGTTATAAAATCAGTTTCAGCAATTAGCTATTGCATTAACTTCTGTTAATATATAAAGTGTTACCTGTGTGTGGCTTTTAGGCACTCAGAGTCATGTGACCTCTGCCTTTTTGTAAATATCTTACTGACCTGCCGAATGCATTGAATTACTTCACAGACAGTCTTCAACAGAATTGTGTTGAAATACACACCTCACCTGACCTGTCATGACTTATAACACAAGTTAACTTATGGATTTTCCAAATACAAAGTTTAATCGTCTTAAACATTGCTGGTGCTGACCAGAATCCTCAGGTGACTGTTTAGTGTTCTGGGCCGCATTTGATACACGCACGCAGTAAAGAACAGTCTGTTCTGAGAGATATGGATTGAAAACAACACAGCCTCACAAAGTCATTACACACTTACAATTTTGAAATTGTATATCAAGACTAGAATATCATTTCTGAAGGGTTTTATAGGATTTTATAGGGTAACTTTCTAGGTAATATATTAATAAATGTCTGTGGTTTGACAGTCTATCCGTACGTAACCTAGCATCTTTTCAGATACTGAGAACCATTATGTATAGGTGGATGAATAATATGATTTATTTCCTCAATACGATGGAAAAATCACGAAAATTAAAAAAATATTACATAAATCATTTAAGTACAAAAAAACGTACACATACACCAGAGCAAAAACAAAAAAAAACACACACAAAAAAAAAAATTAGGCTAAACTTAGGATGGAATAGCCTTCTCCTTTTGTTTTGTTTTTTTACCATCGTGTGAGGATTTTTTTGTACATTTTAAGTGGAAAAAAATGTTTCCAAAACTACTTCATTGGAATGGAATGACTTGGTGAACTTCGCTATGTAATATATATATTAATATATATATAATGTGTGTGTGTGTGTGTGTGTGTGTGTGTGTGTGTGTCTATAAAACAGTGCTGTCAAACGATAATCAATTACACAAAATAGAACTTTTTGGTTACATAATATAAGGTGTGTACACTGTGTATATTTAGTATGTACACTTGCATGTATGTTTATGAAAAATGTTATGTTTATATATTAAATACATTTATATATTATAAAACATAAGAATACATATGTAAATATTGTGGATGTGATTAATAGTTTGCCATATTAATATAATATAATTTGGATATTACAAACATGCAATATGCTTCAATTACAACATGTTAAATAAAGAGAAATAGAATAATTATTGAGAAAAAAAATTTATTTCACAAAAAGTTGGTTTTGACAGTGAACAACACCAGTGTGACTTCCATATAAACAATACCAGACGGTTAGGTTTTTATGTGGGTAAACTTGCAGACAGCCATTTACAGGAAGGATTGTTCCACTCAGTGATAAACGCTTCAAACATGTCATAAGAAGTTAAAAAAAGGCCATGTCCATCTGCATTTAATATTGGACCTGGCCAGTATAGGCAGTATAGTCTATTGAAAGATTTCGTCCGATCAGGGAGGCTTCCTCCATGCTTCACTGTGCTAGAGACACATTCATCATTATATTTCTCACTAGATCTTTGAAGACTCCGCTCTTGTGCATCAACACACAACTAATGCTTTATCATGATTCATCAATCCACATAACTCTGCTCCACTCAGAATCAAACGTCCCAGATTCTGACCAAAACATCATTCTGTCTTTGATGGTCTTCTGAGATGGCAGTGTGTTTTTAAGTAGTGCATTTGCTTTATTTTGACATTTCTTGACCAATAATTTGTGGTTAAGACACTTAAAAGCTTAGTGTTTAGTCATTTTGGGCTTGGTCTTTTTTCCCCAGGTATGTAATAACATATTACATTACTTTATGCAGCAATTTCTACGAATTTGCAAACCGTTTATTCCAAAGTCTCAAACAAGAGAAAACTAGTTTCTGAATAAATATGTGGTTTAGGATACAGTAACAGAGGTTTGATCTATGTCTTTTTCAACAGCAGCTGGTTTATAAATAACATTTTGCTTGGAGTCTTTTTTAAACCTGTAGAGAAAAAAAAACAAAAGCAAAACATGTTTAGCCTATGGGCCTCCTTTTTTAAAAGCAGAGCATATTACAAGTTTACAAACAAATACTGAATTAAGTCAAGTGATGTGATGAATCAGAAATAGATATGAACATACTTTGAGTACTTTTTTCTCTGCTGACATGTGTACACAGAGAAAGCCAGCAATGTGATGGCAAACAGAACCCCAAAGATAATCGCCAGAATGTGTGCTGTGAAAATAACACAACATTAAACATTTTTATGTACAAGTTGTGTCATCATAGTAATTATCTCTTTCACACAAGAGAGCTTCTGTAAGAAACATTTCAAAAGTTCATATACAGCGGGTAAAACAAGTATTGAACACGACATGATTTTCTCAGTGTAGATATTTCTAAAGGTGCTGTTGATATGAAATTTTCACTAGATGTCGGTAACAGTCCAAGTAATCCATACATATAAAGAAATTAAATTAATTAATTAAAATAAAATAATAAAGTATTAAACACATAAAGAAAGGGAGGTGGAAAAAGGTACAAAAAAATCAAGACACCCGCTGAATCCTGTCAGTAATTAGAAAGCAATTCTGCCTCTTGTCAGTGGAAATTAATATTAGATGCTTCAGTCCCAACTGATGGCCTATGAAAAGGTATTTTATCACCAACGTGTCACACAAGAAAAATGTCATGACAGGTAAGAGCAAAGAGCCCTCTGAAGACATACTAAGGCACTGGTTTAAAAAGATTCCTTTGCTTCTGAATGATCCAGTGAGCACAGTTGGGGCCATAATCCAGAAGTGCAAAGAACATCATTTAAACCAGACACGACCAGGTGCTCATCGTATTTGTGACAGAGGAGGGAAAGAATTATCAGAAGAGTTGTCCAATAGCGAGGGATCACTTGTGGCGGGCTTCAGAAAGACCTGGAATTAGCAATTGCTCCAAAGAAAACATTAAGTAATGTACTCAGCCATGGTCTTTATGCACGTCCACCATGCAAGGCTGTATTACAGAAGAAAAAACACGTTGAAGCTTGTTTAAAGTTTCCAAACAACATTTAGACAAGCCTGTGAACTACTGGGAGATTGTACATTTAAACACCATGTTTGGAGGTCAAATGCCACTGCATATCACCTCAAAACATGTAGCACTGGCATAATTCATATAATTGAGTAAAGGATGAATGGAAAAATGTACCAAGACATTCTTGATAAAAAATGTATGGAAAGAACTAAAGATCAGTGTTCATAGAAAATGGCCCATGGAACCTTCAAGATTTGAAGACCAAAAATGGGCCAAAAATCACACCTGAGCAATGCATACGACTAGTTTCTCCATACAGGAGGTGTCTTGAAGCTATCATTACCAAGAAAGTATTGAATTTATTTCAGTAAGCATGTTCAAACTTTTCCTCTGCGTCAATTCATTACACAGAACCTAATTCATGAACTTATTTGTTTAGGTTTTTTTTGTATGAATTACTTGTATTGTTACCGACATTGAACAATGTCAACAGCACCTTTATAAATACATTTACTGCAAAAAACGTATTTTACCCACTGTGTTATAATACCACATGCAAAATTTTTGTATTTCAAAATTTTCCATTTTAGGGTTAAAACATTTTTTAATTTAGTTTTATTTTTTAATTGTAACATTAACTTTTCCTCCTGACAATGAAACAATGTTAGCACTATAAAACAAAAAACATAATCAAGGCAAAGTCCTTTAAAATAAACTGTTGTAGAAATACAGTAAATTATACATTCTTACCGTTTGATTCCATTAAATTGCTGTCTTTTGTTTCAGATAATGGAGCTCCACTGGCAACTATCAAACACAACAAAAAATATACATACTCTAACTCAAATAGATTGTACAGTACAGATTGTTCAACCCGGAAACAAGTAACAGCAAATTAACTTTCTGCTGTAAAACAGCTCTATAGGAGACAATGGTGTACTTTTTCTGCTCAAGTTAATTTGGTGTTGGTTTAATCCAGTATCTGTGTCCATGTACAATAAACATCTGCAAATATATTTGTAGACCAATGTGTATGTAGTCGTCACAATGATTGCAGTGCAACATATATGCCTAATTTGATAATGTTACATTTTGTGTCTCTAGTTACAAGATATTCATATATTTTCAAAAATAAGATTTAAAATACATCACAGGGGCATGGTAAATTGCAACACAATAAGATATAAAACAGCTAAAAGGCCTATAGCCTGTACATACGTCTTGTAGTGGATCCTGTGTGGAAAGATGCCAGCACTTTTCGTCCGTGCAGAAGTTGTGGAGCTCTGAAGTTTTTGGACAAAAGCTTGTTGTGTTCAGTTTTCAATGTGTCCTCCAAGGCTGCTAGCTAAAAAAAAACCCAGCAATTTTCTATAGATGATATGATGCTCTCTTGTCAATCAATCTATCACTTTTATTTATATAGCGCATTTGACAATACAGATTGTAGCAAAGCACTGAACATTCTCAAATAGGATTCTTGAGAAACTAGTCTGACCTGTCTCCTTGAGACTTTGATTGAGTTGTTGAACAAAGTCCAGCTGACAGTCTGAAAGCATGGAGGAGTTGTGAGGGACCCACTGTACCTATAAAACCTGTCCAAGCTGTCTGGCAGTAGATGGCGCACATTAAAACCAGGAATCTCAGTGTCTGACTCTGAAATAAAAAGACCATCAGATCAGGCTGGCTAATTATCATTAGCTTTATGCTTAACGTTTACATTACATTAACATTTAATCAGTTAACAGACACTTTTATCCAAAGCAACTTACAAATGACAACAGGGGAAGCAATCGATATCAACTGAAGAGCAATGCAACTAGTAAAAAGTTTCTAGTAAGAAGATATTCAGACATTTTCATGTAACCCTGGAGCAGAAAACTAGTCTTGGGTCACACAAGGTTTTGCAGCAATTAATCTTTAGCAATGCATTTTAGTAATTTGCATAAAGACTATTTTCTCAATATTTAGTTTTTTTGCACCCTCAAATTCCAGATATTTAAATAGTTGTGTCTTGGCAAAATATACTGTCCGATCCTAACAAACCGTGCATCACTGGAAATCTTATTTATTCAGCTTTCAGATGATGTATTAATCTCAGTTTAAAAAAAAAAAACATATGACTGGTTTTGTGGTCCAGGATCACAAATGTTGTTTTACATTTACTTTGTTGACAGTTATTAGTTACTTACCCTCTATGCTGATGTCTGTTAACACAGACAGGATCTTTTCATAGTTGTCATTGTCATGAAGGCCAATCTATTGAGGAAAAAGTCAAAAGAAAATCCTAAGAAATGTACTGCAAATTCTTTATTGGGAGTTATCAAACTGCATTCTTTTACTTGGAAAACTTTACTGCAGCCAAAAGATTGTAGTTAAAAGACTTACACCTATGAATCCTCCTAACACTGCCAATCCATCCGCTTTACTAGCAGCCTCAGTGAGATTTGCGTATTTGGAGTTATAATGAACCATGTGGATCTGAGGAATGAGTAAATGTGGGATCAAGTGTTTATGCAATGTCACACATTATGCAATATTTTTATAAGCACTTGTGTTTTAGAAAAACTGGGTCAACAACATGACCTCTAAATGGTTGGCTGTATTTAGAGAGTCCATCAAACTGTGTTTCCTTATATATCAGCTCACCTCAGCAGGGAAATGAACACGATCGATGGTGTGCTCTGAACCAGGGACCTCTTTAGTTCCCCAGTGGAAGTGAAGCTGGGCTGCGACATAATCATGATTGAATCCCCTTGTGATACGCATGCTGTTCGGCAGACTCAGCTGCACTGACACAAGAACAGAAACAAATGTTTTATTTTTGAACAACCTATTCCTTAAATTAAAGTATGGTAATGCATTTATGTCATTTAAGTTCATAAATTGTACATGTATTTAAGCATAGATTAAAGCCACTCATTAAAACGATTAAGTTTTGGTCATTTTAGCAAAATTATAAAACTGGCTTTCTGTATGCATGATTTTAATTTTTTTATTAAATTCACTCATTCTTACAAGTATGAAACATGATTGATTCGCTGACTCAAATGATTCTTTTAAAAAAACACATTCGTTAAGAAAACAGCTATTGCTTCAAGATACAATGACTGGTTCTGTTTTGATTTAATTTTTAATAGTTATTTTTGGTGAAGCAATATTGCTTGCAATTTTCTGTAATTTGAATTGTGTAAATGTACCACCTGGTCTGCTGAAAACCAACTGAATGAAAGAAGGTCATACTTTAGTTTTGGGACCAATTCTCACTATTAACTTTTAACTATGACCTTTGCCTCAAAGGAATGTGCTATATGGTCGGATTAAGGGATCAAAAACATGTGCTTCATTTGTACTGCTAATCTGCTTTTAAAATGCATGTTAATACCAACTAGTTAATAATAATAAGAACTGGTCCTGATATTAAAGTTTTACTTCTATGCCATTTTATTCTCTTAATATTTGATCCACAGGAGATATTTAAAGGGTTGGTTCACCCCAAAATTAAAATTCTGTCGTTATTTACTCACTCTCATGTTGTTCCAAACCCATAAGACCTACATTCATCTTCGGAACACAAATAGCACAAATATTTTTGAATGAAATCAAGAGAGACATCTGACCCTCTATAGACAGCAATACAACTAAAACGATCCCAGATTCAGAAACATAGTTAAAACATCGATAAAACAGTTTTGCGACACTTAAACGTTTTTGCACAAAGAAAAAACAATAACATAATTTATTCAACCATTCTTCTCCCCTGACTTACATATTCCACCATTTTAGAAAGTATCACAACAAATGCATACTCTTTCCAACATGCAAGATTATCTTCAAGCACGTGCTTTCCCCCAGATGTGAACAAGGCTGATTATTTTAAATATATTAAAGCGTGCATATCCGTTGCATTGTGATACTCCCTAAGTCTGGGGAGAAGAATGGTTTAGTAAAAAAGTGTTCTCCTAACTGAAGTTGAGGCACAGATAACACATGGACTGTTTTACCAATGTTTTTACAACCTTTCTGGAGCTGGGATCATTTCAGTTGTATTGTTGTTTATGGAAAGTCAGATGACTCTCTGATTTCATCAAAAATATCTTGATTTATGTTCCGAAGATGAACAAAGGTTTTGTGGGTTTGTAACGACATGAGGGTGAGTAATTAATGACAGAATTAACAATAAAAATGATGTCAAAGCAATTTTACAGTTTTTTACAATCGCTATGACAGTTTTTTCAAAACATTTAACAAGTTTTCTAAACTCTTAACACGGTTAGCACAACATCAGTTTTTGTAGGCTATACAATTAACATATTTCTTGTTGCTTTGATACAAAATGCATAGAGTTAACACAAATTTAAAATGCTTGAACTTCTTTTACACACAAGCT
>JAUCMT010000002.1:3719692-3742272 GCA_032357475.1 Enteromius thamalakanensis
TTATAGTCAAATTTTCAAATGCTTTCACACTGTATGTCAGAACAGATAACATCATGTTCTAAACATAACTTCTATAGGCTAAAGAAAAAGTGAACAGCTGTTCATATTGTGAATTGAAACACAAATATCTTCTCTGTATTTGATTCTATTGCCAATGAGAAACAGATAATTGGAGTTATGCGAATATATAAATCACAGCTGATTCCCATCCAGGAACCACACTGAGGTGTTGAGGTTTTTCCAAACACATGATCTACAAGAGGACTCTTTGGGCTGATCTTGTGTGGAAAAAACAATATAGAGCAACACAAAGAAAGAAAGAAAAACAAAACAAAGAAATGCCTGCACAAAGAGAGGAAGATGAGTACCAGGACAATTGAGAGGAGTGGGACAAGGTATAGGGAGAGGAGTTAGAATGCATCCAGGACACAGCGGGGACACAAACTAGTTTTGCTGTTTAGTTTACAATGTGTGATTTTGAGCATGAAATTAATTGTTTTGCCAATTGTGTGTTTTAGGTGTGCTAGTGCGTTAAGAGTTTAGAAAACTTGTTATATCTTTTGAAAAAACTGTCATAGCGATTGTAAAAAACTGTAATACTTAATTTATGACATTTTTACGCAACATGTTTTATTCGTATAGTGCCTTTCTAAAATCCAAGGCCATTTTTCAGAGCCTGATAATGCATTGTAATAAACATAAAAAAGCACTAGTAATAGATAAAGTATAATAACACTTTACAATAACAGAAGGCCTAGATGAATAATAAGTTACTAATGCATGTTAGTTCCTAGGAATGTCAACATACCTCAAAGTGTTACTTTAACTCACAAACGTGTCGTTAAAGTTGTTTCACCCATGAATTTTATCAATAGCTTCAAAAAAAATATTAAGTCGGCTAATGGCAACTTTTTTTTGTTTTAATCTGATTGGCCATTTAGTTACATGTGTTTTTGCTCAATTGACCATCTGTAATCTTAAAATACTCCCAATTTAAATATGCGATTAAAAGGCTTTGAGACTTTGAGGTGTCATTGATGGAAACAAAGACTGTCAAAGGACAAGAGGCTTATATCGTGTTTCACAAGAACTGATGTCATCACTAGATAAAGCACTAAACTTTATTTATAAAAAAATATGTGCAAACTAAACAGATTTTTTTAAGTCTGTTTAATTTATTTTAATTTAGTTTTACTTATGGGCTTTTCATGCCTTTAACTTCACAGGACAGTGTAAAATAGGCAGGAAAGCTTCTGGGTGAAGAGAGAGGAAAGAAGGATCAGCAAAGGACCACGAGCCGGAATTCAAACTTGAGTCTATTGTTTTCAGTTGTATTTGTTTTAGAGTATTTGTGAGATTATGTGTATCTATAGTTTATATTAAAATAATTTCATTATATTTGTTAATTTAATGTCTGATTACAATTCTTTCTTTTAGCTTTTGGTCCTTCAGCAGTTAAAAAAAGTGACAAAAAAAGTGACATTTTGAATAAGTGAATGTGTCATGACTGAATCATTTACTCAGTAAATTTAATCAGATACAGTTTCACACGGGAACAAAAATGACTGTTTATGAGTAAGTCTCTAAATCACTAAAACACAGATTTTAAAGATTTTTGCAATGGTGTATTATATGTTTCACCCGCTATATCAGTATGTTATTAATACACACTTTCGATAAATGGATTTTTTTTATCTACTGTTTATTAATTTGTATTAAGCACATGTCACTTACTGGTAGCATGATACATGTTAATCTGAATTTAATCTGTATTGGATTGTAATCTGTGAGTCTCCGATTATATAATTGTTAGTAATATTGTACAAAAAATTAACTCTAATTTCTAATCCATGTACTACAAATCATTTCAATTATGTTTCCGTCAGTATTCACTGACAGTATTACATCCCAGTACTAGTAGATCATGAAAGTTACTAAGAAAGTCATTGTGTGCCGTTACAGTATACTGTATGTATATATTTACCATGGTAACCCCAGTGGTGCTGATGAGAAGAACCTATAAGAAGTGGAAAAACATTTTGTCAGTGAAGAAGTAAGGAATCAAAATTTGACTTAAACTCATGTTTATATATATATATAGTTCATGGTTGAGTAATTGTGTAATGTTTAACCCAACACAACTACACAATTAATATAAACTTGAAATTCTAAAACATTTTAAATACCACTAACAGTTTTAATATTATAGTACATATGGGCTACATTTATTAATTTAGCAGATGTTTATTACCAAAGTGCCTTTTCAATGACAACAATACAAGTAGAAGCAATATTTCTTAGGGAAGAAATCATACAGGCAGCACAACCACACAACATACTGATAAAATATTACAAGACAGAGTTTATGTACAAATCACCTACATAAATATATTCATTAAACAGCTTGTAGACACCATACTAGACACTCTGCAATGTATTTATCAAACATAAAAACATACTTAAATGATAAATTTCAATTTTCTTGATCAAATGATTGCTAAGTTAATATTGGAAATTGTTTTAATTTAGAGATCATCAGAATACCCATAAAAATGTGGTCAGTTATTCATCATGAGTCACTTAAGATTTAGACACTATTTGAGACTTTCAAATTGTGATTGTATTGTGAAATAAAGCTCTAAACAGGATTTTACTAAGTTCCATATTAATACCATAATAATAATATCAGAAATCGCTGTCACATAAATAGCATGCTGCTTTAATGTTCAGTTACAGTTATGGGACAAACACTTTTTGAGTAAACCAGGCACAGGTAGATGAATGAACTGTGAGAACAGGTTTGGTCTTTGTGAGACAGTAAGAACAGTATCTTTTCCGTATTCACACACATCAGCACACTCACACAATCCCTCCTTCTTAGAGCTCTATGAATGTGAGCATTATGTGCAGCAGTGCAGACTCTGCTCACTTACATCAGTGCTAATGCTAAACTCAAAACGCCATGCATAAAACAGAAGAATTCAAAGCTTAGGCCGCTGCAAGAAAAGGCATTGCTGAGAATTCCAATCAGAACAAATACAGAGGTGTATTTGCAATGATCCTTGCAATACATTTTACAAGGAAATATAATTTCAATCTTTCTATTTAAGACATTTCACATTTAATTCAATGTTTTGCGGTTTCTTTGTAACTTATTACACATTTCTAAGTAAAAATTGTTTCAGCACTTTCAGTTCACTTTTTCAGTTCTGGAGGTCATTCTGACCACATTTAACTGCTTGATGTCATAGTATAAACCAGTATGAAAGATTGCTCATTGGATCATGATGCTTTTAGTGTATAATTCAAGTGTAAAACTCACTAAAACAACAGTGAGAAATAAGGGATAATTTTTAAATGTTGAGGAAAATACTTGCCATATTCATAACTACACTCTTAAAAATATTTAAAAAAAATACATTTATTGGTTCCACAAAGAACCATTCAGCACACTTTTTAAGAGTGTACATAACTCTCACTTTGCTTAACATATCTAAATTACCATATCTGCAATTTGCTGTCATTAATTGGCCAGACCTACTAGTTTACATCTGTAAAAACTGTAAAACTATTTAGAAATCTCAATTTGTATTTGTTATTTTTCATTTAGTTCTTCAACCCTGCTCCTGGGGACCCACAGCCTACAGCAGTGCTTCTCAAAATCTGGACTCCGGTCCGAATCCTGCCCCGAAAGGAAATTCGATCCAGACCCTACAGAGTTTAGCTACAACCCAAATTAAACACACCTAAAGCACCTAATCAAGCTCCTGTAAAAAGTGTAATCCTGTCAAAATCATGTTTTATGTATTCGTTTTATATATTATTCCTACTGATGATTTCATCCCTGATGGAGAAGACGTAGGAGATTTCATTAACGTGACTGGACAGTCTTTCCCATGTTCATATTTACACATAAATACATAGATAATTCAGCAGTACTGCAATGAGCCAATCAAATCAAACTGTAAAAGCTTCATTTGCCAGCCTCACATGCAAGAAGTTCCGTTTGACTCTTGCAGTATTACAAAAAATTCAACTTATTCTGTTATTGATTTTTGACAAAATCAGGATATGTTTGTGTGTGTGGTTTAGTGGAATCAGAGACATCATGTGAGCTGGAGATGCTGGTACACTCTGAGAGGCACGTAGACCAAACGCTCTCCAACCTCAAAAAACCACAAACAGCTCATGGGTACCGCCGTCCAGGAATATCTGATCAACGTGTCACATTGACTCACAGCAAGAAAAAAAATTATTTTCCTGGATGTCATCGCTTCATTACTGTAAATTCAATTTATTATTATTTTTTTTTAAATTCTCAAATGGTTCCAAAAGGACTTTCCTCTTTGCTATTTATTTGTATTTTTTCATTCACTCTTTATCAGTAATATCTTGTTTTATGAGCTATTTCACAATAAGCAAAATCAAACATTAACTACTGCAACACACCATAATAAATACACACCTTGAGCATCAGCATGTTTAAAGATCTCACAATACAAATTACATCAAATCTTGTAAAGATTTTGAAAATATTTTACAGGATATAACAGATTATTTACTCATGCTGTAGTTGAGCTGATAATTACTCATCACAAAAATGGAATTCACCTGCTCTGTTCTGTTAAAATCAGAGAGCTGTACATATGATGAAAGTCAGTAACCACCCAAAGTCAACAGTCATAACAGGAGGCTGGAGAAAGCAATCTTAATCACACTTTCATAATTAGGGTGTTTTTTTTTCATTTGTAAGGTTTTGCCTGTGCTGAATATGTCTTTGAATAATTGACTAACCTTTTCATTATTTAAAAATAAAAGATGATGCCATTCATGCTTAAGTACTTCCTTTTTTTATTTCCTTAACATTCGAATAAAGGCTGGAGAACAAGAAAGCTTGCTCTTAGATCAGAGTTTTACACACAGTTACACTGATTTTACAGTAATAGGCAGATCTGCTCACCTTTACTGTGTTGGGCATCCCTCTCACTGCTTTCATCTTCCTCAGCGGAGGATGAAGATGCTACAACTAGCACCTGGAGATGAAGGACGAGAAGTATATCCAGCAGCATGCTGACCTCTGCAGCGCTAGAGTGTTCCACAGGTAATTTGGTGGTGTTAGGTTCTTGTTTCTCATACACATAGCATCTTAGCCTCTGCTTTAGTGACTCAGTGGGGCTGGGCTTCACAGAATAAACCAATCACAGCGCTTAAGCTGCTCAAGGTTCCAGGACATCTCTCTCTCTCTCTCTCTCTTCATTTCTTAGAGTTAGAATGTAACCAAATCTCTCACTCTCTCATAAACTACATGCCTCCCTCCTTCCTTGATCAAAGTTCAGTGGGAATAAGCTACAAACTGAGTAGCCAATTCTGTTAAAGTAACAAAATCAAACGTTGAGAAAAGATATTTTTTGATGTATAAACTGAAAATAGCAATATGCTGGAAAACTCCTGAATTTGGTTAAAGAAGTGACTCTTTTTATATATTTAATAGTCTAAACCTTTGGCGTCTGAGTGTACAAACTAGAAAAAAAGTAACATTCAAATGAACTTTTTAAATACATTTTTCTACAATTTCTGGTTTTCATCCACTGTAAAACCAAAATGGATGATCTGTTGTGGCAAGCAAAAGAAAGAAAATTGTCAGAAAATGTTCTTGTCAGTCATTAGTTTTTAACAGATTTTCAGTCTGTTAAAATATGTACTGGCTCCAAAAGAGTGAGTAAAGCAATGTTCATCTATTTGGTGAACAGAAGGAGTGACTTCATAATGCCCCGTCATCATCACTCACACCCAGATCAGCTCTCTGAGTCTCTGCTATCCAGCTGATGAGTTGTGTTTGATCAGGACTAGGATTGAGAAACACTGCAATCCCAAAGCAAATAAAGGAATCCAAATTTGTCATGACTGCAAAACAAAGCTCCAATGGTGGTGCCACATAAACCTTTAATGAACCAAACCCGGTTTGGTTGAAAGCAAGATGCAAGCAATCTCAGTGCTGTTGGTGTTCACAATGTAAGTTGGACTTTTTTTGTTTTTCTAGCATTAACAGGACTTCACTTCTCCCTAAAACTTCAATTTTTGAGAACAAAAAAACGTAATATTCTTATATGTTGAGGATATTTAATGCAATTATCTCCCGATATCAATAGGTGCAGGAACAGATTTGAGTCATGTAAAGTGGGAAGCTGGAAGCAAGATTCAAGGTACTGCCGTGCAAAATGTTTTTACCTTCACATTATACTAACCAATCAAACCACAAAAGGACCCACAAATATACTGTATATGCGTAACATTCTGAGGTGGTCTGCAGTTCAAGTCCTTGTCTGAGATTGTTTGAGGTACTCCCTTTCACATTATTCCAGCCAGTCAACACGGAGTGTGTTTCTTACATGTTTTTGCAGTCAGGTAAATATGTATTATGTCAATAACATAGCAAGTTCAAATATATAAAATCCATACAACACACCTCAACAGATTTTCAAAGATGAATTTAAGAGTAAGGTGCATACCTGACTTTAGAAAAAGGTGTGTGGACACCCTATTTTATGGGCTTATTCTGGCTACAGAATCTCCCTAATTTTCTTGAAAACTACTAGGACCAAGACAAGCATCCCCCAAAACAGAGACTGGAACTAACAATTGGAATTTGAGTTGATCAATAGGGTTAACACCTTTGGGACAGAAGGTAATTTGCAAAGAAAGACAATGCCAATAAAAGACAACAGGAACTGACAACCTCTACAGCAATCAACTTATCTCCAAACTCTTAGAATTTGTATTACCTTTTCTAATCTTGATGGCTGCCTATCCTTTTGTTAAGATAATGAGACCTTTTTACCAGACACACAGACCTTTCAAACAAGAACAGCTGCATTGTTATTAACTCTGATTAAGAAAAATGGTTTCGGTGCTCTCTGTAGTTTAGATGGAAATTAAGGGAGAAGGAGGGAAGGCTATTTAAAAAAAGTGGATGTGGGAAATTATACATAAGGCGTGAAACCTTTGTCTCTCTTAGTTGGGTGTGTTGTGTTGAATCAGGCTGTTAGGCTTGGGAGTCAAGAGTTCTGTGTCATTTCAGATCGTGGCCCTTCTCTGGTCCAGGTGAATAGCATCAGCCTCATACAAAGAATTCACTTTAATCTTCTACTGAGTCAAAGAAGTCCATTGCGGGATGTTCTTACAGTGAATGCCTATAAACAGTCTAACATAATAACCTCAAGTGTCAGGCTGAATTGTGAACAGACCTGAGTGCAAAAGATTTAACATATATTCAGAACTTCTGGGCAGGTCAAAAAAAAGACAAAGCTGAGGTATATCACTTCACACACAGGTGGCACACGATGAGGTGTAGACAGTCTAATAATGCTTCTCAGAAAGAATCCCATCGGCCAAGGCTGTGTTTCCCAAAAGCATTGTAAGCTTAACTATGTTGTAGACTCACTGAAACCAATGGAGCTACGATCAAGTTTTATGATGCACTTGGGATCACCTTCAGGCATTACTGGCAACACTTATATCAGGTAAATGCTGGAATCAGCACCATTATCTTTGCATCCATACACTGGACAGGTAGTTAGAGGAACCACTTTCACTGTAAAAAAATGTTTAATAAAATAAGGCAACTTGATGTAGTAAGACTTCTGAGTTTTCTCGTTCTTCTTGGTAAAGATACTGTGATTGAGGTAATATATTTTTTGTAATATAAGAAAAAATAATGTGTTGTCACCACATTATCAAATTTCAGTTTGTTTACAAATAACAAACTTTAATAACTAATGTGTTATCAACACAGTCTTGTAAGTTGTTTTACAGAAACAAAGACATCCAGAAAAGGGACATAAGTTCTTGAACATCAAAACTAGATGCAGAAACCTCAAGGTGGCAATCAACAAATTATAAAAAGATCAGCTTAGCAAAACATTAAACTTTGTTCAGACAACTCTTTCTTTAGTTACTGGAACACCATTTGGAGTAATTTTGTTGGTCTTTTGGTTTCAAAAAGCATTTTTTTTTTTTGCGAAAGGGTTTTGTAAACTAAAAATAAACATAAGTACTTACAGAAGTCTTTGGGCTGTAAACCTTTCTGTCTTTACAGGGTGACCCATTATGATTTGCTTGTCATTTGTCGTTAAGTGTATATTAAGCAAAAAAAAAAATTTCTTTCAACTCAATTGAAACTATTACAAAGCACCTTGTGATCCCCGTTATATAAAAGCTCTTCTGAGAGAAATTTTAATGAGTAACTTCTGTCATGTCAATTACAAATGAGACGTGCAAGGAATCCAGCTGACAAAACAATTCTGTCCAATGAACTGGAATGTGTTACACCCCACACAATCATTAGCCTGAATGATTTGGTTCTATTATTTAATTTATTTTATGTTTAAGGTGTTTAAGTGTCTTGTCAATAGCATTATGTCGGAACATTCCAAGATAAAGTTCAGCTGTGAATAAACAAAACAGGAACTGACTGCAGGATTATCCCACAATCCCTGGAAATTCCCATCCTTTAATCAAGTAAAATGTATTAGCATAGCTGCAGTTCTCCAGTAGTATTCAACACATGACCCAATGATCACACGCAAGTGTATTTTCTCATGTAAGGGAGGGCATGACATGGGCAAGGTATGGTTTCCCATATAGTAATTTGTGCTCTGCATTGAGAAGTGGTAATAAACCCATACTAGTAAAAACTGGAAATTAGGTGCTGGGCGTCTGGCCAGAGGAGAACTGGACCCAGCCTGGTTCTCCCAAGGTTTTGGTTCCTTGCCGCTGTCGCCTCTGGCTTGCTTAGTTGGGGACACCTGATTTCTAGTGATTATCGTCGTCTTGACTACAGAGATTGCATTTGATAAATAAAGTTTAATTCTCGTCATTATACATTACCATTACTCTGTTCTCCTATTTCATAATGTTCAGTGATTTGCTACAATCTGTATTGTTAAAAGTGCTATATAAATAAAAGTGACTTGACTTGACTAGTAGGGGGAACGATGCTTTGGTCAAGGGTCTCACCTCAGTTGTGGAATTGAAGGTGGAAAGAGTTGAGTTATTCACTCCCCCACCCAACCAGTGTCAGACCTGGGACTCGAACCCGTGACCTTTGGATTCCAACTCCCTATCCATTAGGCTTAATGTTTATGATTCACTCTGCCCTTCTATCCATTCTACAAAAGAGACAAACTTTACAAACTGGGGGAAAAACAGGATGAAGTTGGCAAATCTACAGTATCCCATGATGCAGTGCGTAGTAAAAGTCTCATGCATAGGCATCAAAATCCTCTGCTTTTTTTTATGGAAGACCCTACTTACTTGACAAAGATGTTAACTGCGCTAGCATTCATATCCCGTTTCTGCTAAAAAATGTAGACTTGGAGTAGTTCTCCTCCAATATTCCTGTTAGGAAATAAAGTTCATGTCTAAAAAAATTCTATTTTCAAATAGCATTCTGCCAAGGTGTAGAATATGGCAAGACAACTGCACTTCTGAATGGAGTTTATAATAGAGCTCTCCCTTTTCTGCAGATGACATCTGCTTCTTTTTTTTCTGGTTCTTCTATTTCCTTTATAACATCTTTAAAAACATTAATGGCACAATACCAAGGCATGGGACACATTAAACAGCAAGTGGAAAACTAACCCTTCTCATTCAAGTCATTCAAATCTTCTGCTAAACAGTGATCTTTAGAGCCTTAGTTTCAGAGCATTGTCAAAAGTCCTGTGAAGTGCACTGGTTACCGAAAAAAGCCAAAGGAGGGTCAACCAGAGAACCCAGCATCAGGGTTATAGGCGTAAATTTCAATCAATCAGCAAAAACTTACAAAATGTAACATTGGGATACATGGTTCACTTCTCATTGAAAAAGAACATTTATGTGGAAAGGTAAAATACATAAACTATCACTCTTTAAGAAAGGGCCTTTATTTACCAAAATATGAGAAAGAAAGAAAGAAAAAAAAAACTATACGAATTAGAGATAATCATGTTGCGTTGTACATCAGCTTACCACAGATATCAGTGCCATTTCACAGAAAAAATATTAATATAGTATAGCAACCATGTGGAGGGTGGGGAAAACCTGGGCATTTGAAGCATGATAAAAATAACAATCAACAGAAAACCAACAGCTTGACAAAACAACTGAAGACATCATTTGAGGGGAAACATGGATGAAACATCATTTATCAAACTGCAGATCCAACACATCACTATCAAAATAAGCAGACATGTGATGACGGAGGACATGATGTATAATGCTTCAATGGGTTTTCCTGTTTTATGTCCACCCTGTCTGTACTGTACCAGTCATGTGATGCTACGAAAGCATGCTTTTTCAGCAGCTTCTTATATTTGTTTTATGTTTAACAGCAAAAACAGGAAACATCGGAACTTCAGTCACAGAAACTCAACATACAGCTGGACCGATTATTATAACACCTGAATTCACACTGAAATAAGAAAAGTATAACACACTGCAGGGGGTCTGAACCAAACTATTGTTAATTTTTTTAGACAAACCAGTTGACCAAGAAACAACTTCTCTTTAGTGACAAAATCATGCACTCATGATTGGGCACAGGTTTTAGCATAAATATAAAGTCTAAAAGGAACTCAAGCTAACAGCATTCCAGATCCAGATTAATAGGAACTGACGTGTGTGTGTGTGTGTGTGTGTGTGAAAAGAGGATTTTTTTTTAATTTATCTGTAACCTTGGTCCAACACAGAAAGCATCTCGACTAACAGGTTTACAGCGCAGAAGATCCACTTGTAGAGTCATATCTTTTAAAAACCAGAGGCAGTAGGTAGTACAGAAGACCTTCAGGACTCAAAGCAGGATTTCATGATGGCCTCTTTGTCAAATTTGAAGCCGAGAAAAGACCGTGAGGAGAGAATGTATTCCCCGTAACACAAGTCTGCCTGTCCGTTACAGCCATAAACTTCCCCGGCTGCATCTGCAAAAACAATTGTATACACAACTGAAAAATAATGTAGACGACAGTTCAAATTAATGCATTCAATTTAGTCCTGTCAAATGATTAATTGCAAATAATCACATTTAATGTGCATATATTGTGTAAACTTTTATTTTGGATGCAATTAATCACGATTAATTATTTGACAACACTAATTATTTGATGAATAAACATAAGGTGTGATCAAAGGCAAAAAGATCTAGCGATTAATGATACAGCTTTCTATTGGTCAACACAGCAAATCCATGCAACCAACTTGAACCTGTTATGAAAACTGGTAAGAAAGATCCTGATTGGAAAAAGCAAGCACACCCTTTCTCTAACGCATTAAGTGTACAAACATGAATAGATTCTAGTTGCATACTGGATATTTGTGAGGATTTTGCTTTTGATCAAATACAATACTTGTGCTCTAGCTATAATCTCAAATCCCCACTTCTTATCCCTAATGCATCATTGCTTCAAAAGCTTATTTACCCGTGTCAAAGTTATCCTGCAGTCTTCTGGGCAGAAGTTTCTTCTCATCTTTCTACAAAAGAAATATAAAGTTATATAACTATAACATCTATTGTAGTGTACAGTTAATAAAACGTGGAGCTACTTACCTGCTGCTGGCTGACACCATTAGTTCTTTTTTTCAGGTTTGGAGACTCCTGGTGTTTCCTGCTGCTGCTTTTCACATGATTCTGTAACAAAATAAACCAACCAATCACTGAATTAGCACTAATCAGTTTGACATGCCAGCAGCACAAAGAGAGTGAACAGAGTTACTAAAAGTGAAACAAACTGAATAAGATGTGAATTCGGTCCTCACATACTGACATGTGGATTTCTGTATAAGCTTTCTTTTTCCCTGTACTATTAGTGTGAGTGAAAAAAAAAAGTTTATTTCGGAAAATGTTTAAGACCACAAACTATAAACAGAGCAATCACAATGACAAACATTTTCATTTCCACCGTAACCAAATGATGTACTTGTCATATCTCCTGGACCAAACATGGTAACAGAGAAAAGAGGATGTCTACCTCTATGTTTTGATGGTTTGCAATGATACAATTTTGAACAAAAACTGATCAGGTGATAATGGTGATATAAGCTACGTGAGAAGGAAATGACAGTATCTGATCTTTACAGTTTCAAACCATTTAGAAAAGCCCAAAGTATGGCTGTTTTTTCTTTGCTAATTAACTACTGATTCAATAACACATTTAAAGATTGTTTTCAAGAATGCTTTTATATATTGTATCTTTTCTTACAGGGGAAGATTTAATATAGACAGCTAGACCAGTGGTTCCCAACCACGTTCCTAGAGGCCCCCAACACTGCCTGTTATCCATGTTTCCTTAATCAAACACACCTGATTCAGATCATCAGCTCATTAGTATAGACTCCAAGACCTTAAACGGTTGTGTCAAACAAAGGAGAAATGTAAAACGTGCTTTCACCATTATCTCTTCCCCTGTTTTTCCAGTTTTTGTTGTTCTATCATGTTTGGTTCCAGAGATAAGACTTTGGTCATGGTTGAAAGTAAAACGGTTGACATGGCAACCACAAGGTGTTTTTGCAATGGCTCCATTTCTGAAAATGTTTAGGGACCTAACCTCTGCAATAGTACCAAGTTTCATGCTTTTGAAAAATGAAAATTAACATATCACCTATATTTTTGAACATATCACATGGACTATACACAAGATTTTGGGTCATACTGCTTACACCTACCCATAATTGCATTTCTACACACAATATTTTGTGAACACCTTGAACACCTACCTTGGGTTTGAGTATGTCTACCAACTCACTCTGGGTGGTTTGTCCAAAGGGTTTCTGTGGTTTTTGCTTCGACCAGCTTTCAGGAGATGCTTCCACCAACATCTGAGACCTTTTGGGCTTAGATCTGAGCAGAGGAACAAACTTATGTTTATACACAAGGGATGGTAAGATTCCCCGATTCGCTCGGTGCATCGGCTTAAAAAGTTAACGATGCAATGCATCAGTTTAAAATGTGAGCTACTCCAATACAAGCTGTGGTTCAGCTTCAATGCATCATTTCTATCGTATCTGCATTGGTAAAACCAGATTTATTTCTTTATAATTATTAGTAAACATACAATAATTTCATTATTTAGAAAGTGGAATTTGTCAAATATGTTGTGCCGCTATAAAATATACAGACTGCACGACGAATCTGACAACACACTTCAAGCGCCGACACAGTGCGAGTTTGGAGACTCCAGCTTTCTACTCCTCCTCTCACTCAGATTTAGCTGAGCCTGCTACTGCTAGCGGGACGCCGGGTGAGCAAACGATCGAAAGCTTTTTTTTTTTATAAATCGCAGGTGCCTTACTAGTTTCACACTACACACATCAGCAGCGCGCATGCAGAGCAGGAGCAGTGCGCGCCGGTTGTGCTTTCACACTGGCAGCGTTTGTCGCGCACACCTGAACCAAGCCTTGTAATGCAGTAGGCTAAAGACAAGCATCTTACTCCTGACGTATTTTCCAGCGTTCTTCTCCGAATACTATGTGCTTTGATTTATGTCATTGCCAGCATACTTTGTTATGCGAATGCCGCAAAATTTCTAAATCCCTGGTAGCCCTTCGGACAGGCACTCTTCAGTTTTTGATAGTCCAAAATAAATTTAAGTAGCCCGATGAAAAAAAATAGATTATTTTTAATGTGTAATATTGTAAAGAAAAAAAACCATCAATCAAAAAAAATGTTAAAACACAAATTACAACGACTATATAAAATAGTCAAATTACAATCAACTCAAATATTTGGTTCTAACTGAACAGAAATTTCTATGCACTTGTAGGAACCATGTAGAATATTCAGGGTTGCTGCTGGCCAAATGGGAGCCCAAAGCAGAATAGTATTGTTATGCCCCCTCCCTCAAAAACAAAACAACAACAAACAAAAAAACACCTACTGGCCTATATGGGGTCAAAATAGAACTTTCTATAAATATAAAAGTAAATGAATTTTTTTTTATTACATTGTATTATTTATAAATTACAATTGTAGCCCTAGACAGAAACTATATGATTTTATTAATAGAGTGTGATTGACTTTATGTTCTTAAGCATTCAGAAATCGCACAAAATAAACGTCCACGTTTTTGTTAAATAAATTAAATAGGCTGAATCATTTCCATTACAAAAAAATTAATTATAATAAATTAAGTGAATATTTAAATTATATCTTTGGTCAGTATTAAACAAAGATTGGATCGTCAATTATCAGGCCTTTGGAGCCCTTTGCAGGCATTGTATTACATGTGTTTTTACAGTGTTATTCAATGAAACCATAAATTAAACCATATATTGGTGTTGTTTTTATATAATACATTTTACGCCACGGATATGGCAATGTTAAGTCAAATGCGTTGGTGGTGGTGAAATCACAGACAATAAAACACATTAGTCTTATTAACGTCAGTCAAACATGTTTCACAGGACTATAAACGTATACCTGAAATTGAAGCACCGGCTTTATCTTGGCTTTTTTTTTTTCTTTCTCTGTGCCGTGTTGCACTGATGTCTTTTCCTTGATATAGCCTAGTTGTCCAGCAATTATGATTATTTGTACTCATTTTAATAATTAGCCTATATTTAGCCTATATACATACATAATATATATAATGTGTGTGTTCATGTTTAGATTTTTCTGTTTATGAAAAATTTTAATAAGGGGGCAGGTCTATGTATGGGAAACAGATCCCACAGCACAATAATGAAAGTCCAACTTCATTACTCTTCATTAGCTGTGTTTGTAGCTGGTTTGTAACCAGACCGATAAACAAACACAACAGACTAGTTAACTTCGGTCCAGGCACGTGCGTCCGATGAAACCGTCCATACACAGTTTGCGCAATCAAAGTAAAAAAACAAGAGCGAATTCAAACACAATTTCAATACTTCAATACTACCTAACTGACAGTGGCTTCCCGATGCCCGAAAATTACTTAATTACCTACACATATTTATGAAAGAATGCAAAAGCATTTAAATATGTTTTCCTCCCTATATGATAGCCTGACGGGCAGGGCTGAGATGGATTTTGGTGGCCGACTGGAAGACACAATAGCCCCGGGACGTCAGGCTAGCGATTTTGTGAACACTGATAATAAAATACTACATTTTGCCATGCAACAGAAGGCTTGCATGCAGAATTTCAACAATAAAGTGTATTTGGATTAAATAATTGAACTGAAAAACTAATCTTAAAGCTAACAAATGACTCTAGTTTTATTCATTTAACAGACCTTTGAAGTTTGGGCAAAAACTTGTGTAAATTATGTGATTTATGGTGAGTATGGTGAGTGTGAAACAAAACGCATCAATTACATGATTTTATGGTAAAATGTGTTACTTTTCATGTTAATCAGATCAGTTTTAATCAAGAACGCACCGCCACTTGAATTCAGCACAAGCGGCACAGCAAATAGACTTGGCGCTGCTTATGCCCTGCTTACACGTGCAGTGTGAAACCGGTGTACAGTTCCAAGACAATAACCATTGAAATCGTCTTTTTTTTATCTGTAAAGACATTCGGCCTTACAACATTACAGAGAATGAGGGATTTCAATACCTGTATATCTGCATACTTGTTTCATTGCATCATACTGCATCAAATCGTTTTGAATCGAAATCGGTTTGCAATGCATCGTAACAGAGGTGTTTCATGTATCTTTCATTTATCGTATCGTTGGCTATGCATCGAGATGCGTATCGCATCAGCCTCAGTTATGGAGATGCACATCCCTATTATACACATTATGTTGCTACACATGGCGGTATTTAAATGTACAAAAAAAAAATATTGAGTGGTGAAAAATGATTCACCACTGGCTTGGTTAAATATCCATGATGATGATTTCTGGGGACTTTCTCTTTAACAAAGTGTAAATACAGTATATTAAAAAGTATATTAAAACTTTTATATAAAAGCTGGACCTACTGGTACATTATTTTTACCCTTTTTACGGTTACTTGTTACCAAACTACCCATTTTGGTCCATCCCTACTATAGTGTTTAAGCACCATAAATCTACTGCATTATTAGCACTCATACAAACATAACATCAACGCAAATGTGAAAATGCAGTGGTGAATGCTTTTTTATAATGAGACTGATCATACCGGAATGGTTTGCAAGGGGTGCTACCGTTGGATGCAAAATCCTCATCGCTGCTCGTTGACTCTCCTTTGTGTTTTGCAATCCACTCTCTGAGCTGCCTGCAGATGAACATTACACCTCTGTCATACTCCAAACAACAAACAAAAACATGAACATGGATCACTTTAAATAATTATTCATGAGAAGATGTACCTCATAAAGGGAATAGCCATAAAAAACTTGTTAGGAGCCAGTCCAAGCTTGGATTTCGGTGTCATATCGTTCCTGTGGCAAGGCAGTTTATCCACGGAGAACCATTCAATGTTCTATAAGGCATCAAAAGGTCAGAGAAACTTAGCTTTAGACAATCAAATCTATCAAAGGAGCACTAAAATGTCTACATACCCTTATCTCTTTTCTGGTCTTGGGGTTAAACTTAGTATCTTTAGGAACTCCTGGTATAATGTACAATCGAACCAACTGATCTGAAATTCTCTGTTCAATGTAGGTTTTTTGGCAGATACGGTCTCGGATGTCAAAGCCTGTCTCCTCCAAAACCTGTAGAGAAAACAAACAGCATGAAAAGTGGTTTTCATTACATTACTTAGCTTTAAATAAAATAGACCAACATTTATATTTTGAAAGTAACATGCCTCTCTCACAGCGCAGTCATGGAAAGCCTCATCCTCATTGACTTTCCCTTTAGGAAAACCCCAGCCAGACTTGGCCAGATAACCCTGGACCATTAACACCTTCAGAAAAAATAAAGAATGAATAAAGGTTTTGAAAGAAACATGGGAAACGTGAAGGTTTTTGCACCCCTTCTTTGTGATGCTTCCAAGCAGCTGTATACTTACATTGTCAAGCGTTTCATCAAGAATAATGGCACCAAACGTAGGTACACCCATCTTATACTCTTTCCACTGCTCTAAAACCTTCTGAACATCCTCTCCTTGGGGCAGCAGGAATGGACAGTGATTAAAAAGTGATGATTATGTTAAGGAGACGAACAAAAACATAAAAAAACATCTTTATTCAGTATCCATCCAAAGAGTCCTTCCTTTAACATTTTTGTATCGATTTCAAATGATGAAAGGGTCAATAGATTTTTGGCATTCAAAACTTCTTTTCGTTTTACAATTATGAAAATGATTTTAAAATGCTCAAGGTTGCCAGGTTCCCATAAATCCAAACAACCCATTATTGAACTCATTATTCTTTGCACAATCTGACAAAGATCACGCTTCAATCACAGTTTGTGCAGCACTTGTAATTACCTTTAGGTAATTTAATTATTCAACTGGTAATTGAAATATTACCAGTTGAGGTGGTGACACACTTTAAGAATCACAATATAGAAGGCTCATCATTCATGCCAAGAATGATAACTATAAAAGGTAATTTTCTCAATACAAAACAACAACAGAGTTATATACTATAACTATAAAGGCACAGAGAAACTATACTGTTGGAATTACTTTCAGAACCATTTTTTTTGTTCAGATGATGAAAGATAAAAACATTGACAGACACCCAATCAGAATCAATCCTTATATAACAAGCTCGAGAATTTAAAGTGGCAGTTGAGCGTGTGTTTAGAATAAACAGATTATATCATCTGCTGGTGTAAACACTGATATAGTTATCTTTAAAGTGATTGTTCTTGGTGCTTTATTTGTTTCTTTCACTGTCTTATGTAGGGCTGTATCATACAATACATTATGCGCATGTATAATATGATATATTATGCGGATTTTGCCAGTAAAGACGCTTCTTTGATTAGCGGGAAAACGCCATCAGCTGTTTTTAGAAGGAACGCCTGCTTACAAACAGAGCTGTAGATCACTGAGAAGCTGCGCGTTGAGTTTCGCGGGTGATTCAATGCGCAGC
This sequence comes from Enteromius thamalakanensis, assembly GCA_032357475.1. Lineage (NCBI taxonomy): Eukaryota > Metazoa > Chordata > Actinopteri > Cypriniformes > Cyprinidae > Enteromius > Enteromius thamalakanensis. Next base: position 3,737,676 of record JAUCMT010000002.1, read on the forward strand.
TTCTCAGTGATCTACGGGCATCTTTACTGACGAGATGCGCATAATATATCGTACGATATATATCGCCCAGACCTATTACACAGTAGTGCTAAAACTACAGTATATACAGTACTGTGCAACAGTCTTAGGTAGTCCCACAAGTAGAAGCAAAATATCAGTTTACATTTACAAACATTCTTTTTGTCATTAATTGTAATAATTAAGTGAGATTGTCTGCACAATGAATCTGACAATAGCCAGTGATGACACAGAGATCTGATCATCATCCATTCTCAGTAATCTCGCTCAGACACAATGCTTTCATGTAAGAATTATATAAACCGATCTCTTTAGGATATCAGCCTTGGCAAAGTCTCTTATCCCACACTGAGGTAGTCCTGGTGAATTTTGCATGCAGAAGTCCAGGTAAAACCAATGGGCAAGCTCAATCTGGAAGCAAACTCTGATGGCATTGTCCCTCTCCTCACTGGGGATGTGAAGAATGAAGCGACTACAAGACAAAGCACAAAATTATGAAAACATGAAGTCTGGATCATGAGTGAACGGCACATATAAAGACGATTTAACACAAAAGACTACTTGCACAGAGCTTTCTGACATAATTCATAGCATTTTAAATAATGTGGCACACTACTTTTCAGAAGAACTCAATCATCCAATAAATCTTGGAATAAGGTAACCTTAAATAGTAATAATAATCTGCGCACTCTTATTTTCTACCTCTTTATTTCACTTTCAAAATTCAAGTTCTTGACATATTTCTCATATTTACACATTGTGACAATTTGGAGGGAAAAAACAGAACGGGGACATTCAAAAAATAAACCCACAATTGACCCTTTCTTACAGTTACAGAAACAGTGGTTGTAATCTATATCCAGATGAAAACACTCTAATGTTTCTTTAAAAGGATATATTCTGTGAGCAATTAAACACCTTCTTCATCTGGATTTGTAGTTGCGTGGATGTTGTTACCGGAAATGCGTGAGCCGTACCAAATAGAACACGGAAGTAGTTCTACTACAAGTAGTCAATTGACCATTTAACATAAAACATAGAACATATGAACAACAGTTACTACTTTCATCGTCATTATCAACAGACGGTTGACCCTTTGGAAACGTTATTCACTTCTGAGCGTAAATACCGCCTATTTGGCACGCATCCAAACCCGCGGCTGGAAACGCGCATGTGATAAACAAATATCCCCAGGATGCACCAATGATGTACAAAACTGCAGCTGACTCGGAAGGCGCCTACTTTTCTCGAAAGATTGCCTGTTAGCAGCTTGACGTTAATAGGTTTTGCAACGCAGCCCTCTGGAGTCCGTAAAATTGCCGTTTAACAAAGACGTAGCCGTCTTATTCGACCTCGCAAACTGATATAAATGCACATTACAGGTAACGTAAGGGGTGCTTTTAAATAGACAGTCAGATGTAAATGTATTCTCTCGGTTTACCTGCAAAGGTCATCCAGCAACCCGTTAGGAATCTCCCCTTTTTTTGTCTCCATGTTAAGGGTAAAAACATCCCGAACAAGCAAGACTATTACGTTAAAAACAGCGCAAAGCTACTACACTTGCGTGCTTCGCATTTATAATATGTGGCAAAGGTACATGGTTCTGTACTATTCAAACACTTAACAATAAAAGAACAAGCAGTGCCGTGAATTTTTATCGACGACGCTGATGCTAGCATGCTAACAAGCTAAAAATATTACAGCGCATGAAAAACTTCACAGTAGGCCGGACCAGAAGCGTCAGCCAATGAAAGAGCGCGCAACTTCCTCATAAGAACTGTTGACCAATCACATCGCTCTATACCTAACGGACATCACCAAGAGGCCAATCATAGTGACATTCGGAGAGAGATTTAGTAGAATCGCAAGATTGCCTGATTGATTGATACGCGATCATAAATGTTTAAAATGTGAAAAAATATTACTTGGCTTTTCGCACAGTCACAGGCACTATAAATAGATCAGTACGCATATGTTAGCGTCACCTTGATTTAACTTTACATTTAAAAAGCAAATAAATAAATCTTTCGCGTTCTGTTTTACTCCAAAGGGTGTGGTGGAGGAAGTGGTTCCGTGACGTAACACCCTCAGCGTGTCAGCGTGAGCTGGGGAGTAGAGCTGCTGTTCATTAATTTGTGTTCCATTTCGCAATAAATCCATCAACAAACCAGACAAATCATGGCGCACGGGCTGAAAGAACGCTTTGATAAGTTTCTTTACGAGAAAAACATAATGACGGACTTGCTGGCAAAGATCGAGGCAAGGACCGGAGTGAACAGGTCCTACATCGCGTATGGTGAGTGTTGATGGAAGAAGCTATTATAACCAGGAACACATGTGTGCTGTAATGTCGGACACGTCACATCAAGCTTTTTTATGCTGTTTAAGCAACAATACGCTTCTCGTATAATATGCGAAGCCTTGACAGATCTGACATGTTGTCTTTTGTCTTGCAGCTGTCATCTTGTTCATTGCGGTTTATCTGGTGATCGGATACGGTGCTTCTCTGCTCTGTAATCTCATCGGATTCGTCTATCCTGCGTACATATCGTGAGTTGGAGTTGTAATAGATTTCTCTTTTTAATTTTGGAATCATTTGGCAGTTTATTACGTCATCTTCGCGGTTGCAACGTATTGACGTCATCGCAGCAGTGGCGCGGAGTAGGAATTGCACGCTGCAACAGAAATTCAGTTCTTTCGCAACGTTGTAGCTAGTTTTTTATATGGTTATGTTCATTCAGTCTTTCATTAAATATTTTTATTTCTAGATGTCCATCCATTAATCATCACAAAAATAGACATTTAACAATATCTTATCAACAGCTTTTAAACAAAATTGAAGAAATGTAAGGTTTAATATAACACAATATAATGAAATAAATATATAATATTAATGTCTGTTTTACTGAACATGTATAAACATATAGGGAGAAAAAGCACAAAAATCATGTTAAAGAATTTGCAATTTATGCAAGTTAAGACAATGTTAATGAGATTGTTATCGATGCGATATGCAAATGCCTCTTTGTTATTTTGGGATTAAATGAAGCATCCAATTCAAGGTAGTACAGCAAGATTATTATTATTATTTGCAAATTATTTCTATATATAATTTTACTTGTATAACATACCTGCATGTCATAGTTTGCAGATTTACATACAATGTATTTGCTGCTACTCTAAGGCCCGGTTTCACAAACAGGGCTTAGCTTAAGCCAGGACTAGGCATTAGTTAACTTAAGATATTTAAGCAACTTTTACAAAAATGCCTTATAAGAACAATGACACTGACATGTTATGTTATTTAGAACAAGACCTCCAGATTCTGATCTGGAGTTGTTTGCATTGATGTGTTAGAGATGAAATGGACAGTGTAATTGCAAAATTGATATTGAACCAAAAATCACACTCATAATCAAATCTTGCTCTGAAGATAATCATGACTGTCCATCTGTGGAAAGTCCAGGCAACCAATGATGTATCATGCTTTTAAATGTTAATGAATTTAACCTAAGGAGTCGCAATGACTTTATATAATGAACAGACTGTCTGGGGTTTTCTTTACACACAAACACTGATCAACACACATCAAACATGGTCAGGAGGAAGCTGAAATGTGTTGGCTTGACACGCAGGAATCAGTGAGGTTTTGTTGCATGTCAAGCATGCAGTTTCACTTTTTATTGCACAAAACAAAAACCTTTTCAGGGGACACTCGAGTCGAGGCACCTTCAGATTCCAACCAATTAAAATATAGTTATTCATGTGGTTATGGAGATGACTGTAAATTCCAGAATTTTTGTCCCGGCCTCGAAGTTATCAGCATGATCAAAACTTTGCTGATAAACCTGTCTTACACAATCGATTACATGCCTTCTCAATGATAATGCGCACGTTTTTAGCAGAGTTTAACAGAACAAACGTCCACCTTAAGCTCTTACTTAACGTGTCTTTTCGTCATCAAATCTTTACTAATTATAATAAAGTAAATGTAATACTTCAATATTAGTTACATATGAAGATGATCGTTTACTAAAGTGAATCATCTTTTTTTTCCCTTTTTGTTTTTTTTTTCTTTTCAGAAAAATCAATTTAAAATCAAATATGATTGAGGAATTTATTTATCTATTTGTATCAATCATTGTAGTATTCGATTGAATTATATGTTCTGGCCTAGAATAAAATGTATATAAACATTGAAATTTATATCATTTTAAGTAAATAGTCTATTATACTGTTAATTTTTTTTTTATTAATTTGCAAAAAAAAAAAACTTTTTTTTGGTCATAAAAATGATCATTTTTGAACCAAACTACATATTTTGCTTCGTATTTCTTACTATGTCATACTATATAAAAGCCATATGTGATGTATCAAATATGATACAAAACGTATGCAAAAAAAAAAAAAAATATATATATATATATATAATGTGTGTGTGTAATTAAAGTTTTTGTTGGCATAAATATATATATATGGATGATTGACAAATAAATAAATATGTATATATTGAAGAAAAATATTTGTTTATATATTAAATACATTTATTTATATATATATATATATATATATATAAATA
>JAUCMT010000002.1:3747553-3767604 GCA_032357475.1 Enteromius thamalakanensis
AGTCTTGTCTTTTAAAAGTTGGATTTTTCTTTTCCCCTCTGCATTATTGCCGCTTGATTATTACTGATGAGATCATATACAGCGGCAGCTTTAACAGGCTGCATTCAGACTAACGCAGGGATCTATTTCCATATTTCAGATGTTCTGAAAATGGATGGTGATAAGGATCGAAGCTCACACGTACAGTAGTTTAGAAAACTAGTCCCGTCCGAATAAGGCTACAGTGTAATTTAGCTATACATCCACTCTAAAACTTGTGTTTACCGTGTGCTACCGTTCTATTAATACACCATACGCTTCTACTCTTTACATCGTATGTTCCGTCGATGTGACTATCGCTAAAGCGCTTATCGCAATGTCGATGTCAAAACAGAATATTGTTCAGCCCTAGGGTGAACTATACATTTAAGGAAATCTGCCATTATTAAATATTAAAGCTATTATTTGTCCATTTTTGTCAAACAAAAATTATCAACCTCTTCGAGGGGAAGAAGCCAGGACTTAATTTTTAGCCTTTACTTGCCAATAATATTGTACAACCCTAAATTGTCCTCGACAATTTAGATTCACTGCAAGAAATGGCATACTCTGTTCTCAAAACTTAATTGTGGTCAGGTTTTAATTATTTTTCCCTTGTTCACAGCAAAGATTTAACTTTAAACAGGTCAATGAATTAGCACAACATGGTCACAGTTTACCTAAAAAGTACTTTGTGGACATGATATCCTGTTTTTCCCTGCAATGGCATGTGCTTCATACAAATCACCCCATTAAAAAAAAAAAAAAGATAGCTGCATTTGTGCCAATGACATGTGTTATGTTAACCCTGCTATTGTTAAACACTGAAAAGGATGGTTAATGACCTGCTGTCCTGTCGCTCTCCTCTCTCTCGGTACTGGTCCCTCTCTCGCTCTCTGTGGTCTTTGCCATTGCTGAAGGAGGAGTAGGGTCTCTTCCTGGAATCGGAGCTCTTCCTGTACGAGTCGGCAGAGTGCCGATCTTTGCTATGCTCATGGTAGCGAGATGAGTGATGTCTGTCAGAGCTGTAGCTGTCTCTGCTGCTGTCGTCCTGCTGTGACTCCTTTATCCGCTCAACATCTGCAAAAACAACAGCATTCAGTGTTAAACAGCAGAAATGTGCCATTATGCATACAACATTAAAGATGAAGTAGATCCAAAAGAAACAGATCATCTGAATATTGATTATTTATCAATCGTTATCTGAAATCGTAATTTGAATGGAATGAGATGAGATGTATTTATATAAAAAAAATAAAAAAATAAAAAAAAGTGGAGTTTAAGACATGGCATGGTCATACATGGGCAATATGCACGGATGTTAATCATCGACTAATACAAAATGGAGAGCAGACATACCTGAATGTTTAAAGCTTTGTGTATTTACAGTGCTTGTGTTCTGTTCCACTGCCTGAAATGAACCAAACATCACAAATTATAATATTCCTAATATAAAGATACAAACAATGAAATAAAGCAATGGATACTAACTCAGCAAAAACTTTACAAATGTCACTATCACAACATAATTTCGGAAAACATACCTGAGCATTTTCTTGTCTTTTCTTGATGGCATGTTTATACAGTTTATGCAGTTTCCTTGCATCAAATTCCGTGAATTTCGAAACAAATATCCACAGATTTCTGGAATTTGGAAATAAGCGAAGTTAAACTCAGTATTAACCCTCATATATTTTCTAAGCTTGTGATAAAATGGCCATACTTCCTCCACTGTTTGATCTGTTCGGGGTTGGTGTATTCTCTCAGACACTCTGTGATGTGATCTCCTATTTTGATCAGGCATTGACGCGTGTGCTCCAGCTGTTCACGCTCAGACAGACCCTTCTCTGGACGATCCAACTGCTTGAGTGCTGCCTTCACTGGCCGCATGCGCTCCTTACACTGTGACAAACATGATACAGACGTGTCATGCCAGTGCAATCAACTTACATCAATGTGATTTAGAAAATTCAACATCAGCTCTGTGTGAAACCTAGTGATCTGTGTTTACTGGTATTCAGTTTTGTATGCATACACTTTGTGCTATATGTTGTTAGCATATTTAAAAGTGAAGGAAAGCAGGGAACAAAAGAGGGAAAACTCAAAAACAAAATGCTTGACGCTGAATTGCCCTCTATATTTAAATGCAATAGCGGGGACTGTTGATATTGTTTCTTATGCAGTGAGGTTATCAATTTATAAAAGTGGCCAATTCCTCCTGACAAGCCTTAAAGTTCACGCCCCTTAAAACAAGGAGTTTTAGACAGAGGATCAGAATGTGGGTTTAATTTTTTTTTTTTACTTTTTTTGCGCCAAAAAAAAAAAACTAAGTGTGCCTCAAGTAACATTCAAATATGTTCTAATAAGAGAATTGAGACTTGGCAATGGGAAAAAAAAATAACATCTACCTAGATGCCACAAACTCACCACACTGAACGTTTTCTGGTCGAGTTCTTCAGACTCCTCAGACAAGGCAATCGCATCTCCTCCTGAGGGCGTGTGCACAGGGGTATCACCTTTCTTCTCCCGCACTTCTGCTTTCACCTCTAGAGCCTGAGAATGCAGTAAACAGCTTTTGAACAATTCATGCAAATGTTGTACCCAATAGTATATTTGAATACACTATAATGTCTTAAAACCTAGCAAGCTGCCTAGAACAGCATACATCCAGTCTTTGGCATGTGGCTACTGAAGGCAGTTGACAAACTATTTCAATCAGTGTTTCACATCATCAGTTTTTGCTGAAATTTCTGTCAAATGTGTGTCATACGTATTGCTTCAGAATGGAAAAAGGACAAACTGAAATCCCTCGACACTTCTCACAGATTATGTGATTTAAGGCTTGCTGAAATAACACTAATAACCAAAAATGCTTTTAGGTAGGCAACTCACTAGGGTTTTAAAACAAGGGTGTGTTAAGAGTTGTATGATTATGAACATTGTGACCTTCTCTGCAGGAGTCTCTTCTTCAGGCTCTGACTTGATCTCCTCTTTTGGTTCTCTCTCTTTGCTGTCCCGAACCTCCTCTTTCTTCTCCTTCTTGATCTCTTTTTTGACCACTTTCTCCATTATGTCCTCTTCAGGCTCTTTATCCTCAGGCCCATCCTCATCAGACTCTTCATCTTCGTCCTCGTCCTCCTCCTCCTCCTTTACTGGCCGCTCTGATATACGTGCTCTTCTGTTGGCCGGCTTAGCTGGAGGAGTTTCCTAAAAGGACATAAAACACACTTTAGCACAGGCGATGGGTGGGACTTTATTCTTTCATCAAGGTTGTCAAATTGCAAGAAACAATATTTATTTTTAAATATAACCAAGGTGGAATGATTCATCAAATCAATTGTCCAAATAAATTTGATCAATTTGCTTTTTGTTGTTCTTTTGCTTTTAAAATTTTTGAATTAGTATACTGATAAATCAGCTAAACTTCAGGGGAAAAGCTTAAGAAGAGAAAAAGTGAGCAGTCACAATGTCATACCACTTTTTATTTTTGCATTTTGATCCTGTAACTTCATGAAATGTCTTACAGTCAGGCCTTGTTTACTCAAGGCATTAAGATCAGTCTCAGGGAATGTGGCCAGAAATGCATCCACTTTAGCCTAAGTGCACATCATACAGCAAATGTCACCAGTCTTGGGAAACCACTATATAATGGCTTTTTTATTCTGACAATGTACCCTGTGAAAGTGCATTCTCAGCACTTACTAGCATAAAAAAAATGCGACTACTCGATACAGAGCATGCAGCTGGTGAAATAAAAGTACACTACCGATAAACCACATAACTGGTACTTGGGAGGGATTGCTGAGAAGGATCTGCATGAAGGTATGATATTCATTTTATTCTGGAGCAATTTCCACATTACATATACAGTTCACTTTGGCAACTAAAAATGTTTACAGAATCTAGGCAAAAATGTTAAAATTATATACGTTTTATTTCCATACTTTAGCTTCTGACTCACAAACTTATTCTTATTTAAGCTTCAGTAATGCATTTATAACTTTTCTACTAGTTTATGATTATAATAAGGTTATCAAAATTATTCAAACTCAGAAATTGCATAGTCGTTCTAGACGTTTCTGAGTTTAAAGATTTGATTAATGTCCATGACTTCTCTAGATTGACAATTCTTTAATATATATTTACGTTTTCTACAACCATGAGAACCCTGGTTCTAAGTTGCCTAACTTAAGATTAACCTAACCTAAGTTGCTTAAACATAGCAGCCTCTGCCCTCACATGATACACCAGCACTATTAAAGCAACACAAACCTTTTCCTCTTCCTCCTTCTCATCCTCTTCTTCAGAGCTCTTATCTGATGGTGGTACAGACGACAGGCTGTTCGTTACGTCATCCATCTTGTTTTTTACAGGTTTATTCTTCTTGCCCCGTGGTTTTCTCTTGCGTGAATTTGCCTATAGAGCAGAAGGAACAACATTGACTATATTGTATGATCAATAAAGCACTGAACAGCAAAATAAATTATATTAGCTGTTCACAGACAATGTTATTGTTATAAGTTATAATTAAGCCACATTACACAACACTGTTTGTTCTGCTTTTAGTAAACCAAGTAATGTTTTTGCGAGGATTGTATTTAATCTGTGTTACTTACTGTGCCGGCCTGTTTTTGTGCTTCCTTCTTAGCAAGGTCTTTGCTCAGTAATTTAATGAGGTAGTCAGCTCGTGTCTGCAACTGCTTGGCCTGTGGCTTCTTGTCAGGGTCATCTGGAAGGAGCTGCAACAAGTTTTGTAACAATTTATCACTCAAACATCACAATCACTAATGCAACAAGGACACAGTGTAGTGGCATATTGATCAAACACCACTGATTCTTCAAGCGTTTCTGCACCTTGTGTGTGAGGTTGAGGTCTGGATCCATCTTAATCATCTCCCAGCTGCCATAACCGTACTCATAAATTCCAATAAGCAAGCTGGAGTCGTCTTCTTTATCCCACTCAATGTCAAAATGAGCTGCCTTTGAGTGGCATGGGATTATATACCTGTATTATTCAGGACAAAAAAATATGGTCTTGTTTAACAAGTCATTTTTCTGTCCTCACAAAGTATAAAATGAATGTAGGGTCTACTTTAAAGCCAAGAAAAAGACATTATGAGACTAACATTAACTAAAGCAAAACTGTGTCGAAATCAGGCTGGGGTTGCATGAATTGCAATGCACTCGTGTAAATGCTAATATACCTCTTCCTCTCTTCAGGGTCAGCAGGAATGGCCTTGTGTAATGGTGCCAGCTCCTCCTCATGAGAGATCACCAGCTTAGCATTGACCTGGACACCCGAAATCCTGAAGGTGGGTCCCTTAACCTTCCTTTGCCTGCCTCCTGATACGAACCAGCACAAAAAAAAAAATCAAGTCAGTCCTTGAAACATACTTAAACGTGCCAAATGCTTCATATGGGGGTGCATGTATTCATTGCAGTGGGAATGAGAGAATCTTTGTTTTACAGGTAGTGTCTTATTCATGCTACTTTATAACATCCAAAATTGTTATAACTGCACCAATGCAATTAAATGTGCTTTTCAAGGGTGGAAAAGGATGACACAGACAACCCAGAGGCATCAATCCTCTGCAGGATTAAGAGGAATGAGCAAAATGCACAAAACACGATAACCCGGCCACAATTCCCCTCCCTCCAGGCCCTATTTTACACAGACTCCTCATTAATCAGTCAGTGTGGATTTGTGGTGCTCTTGCCTGAGGTTCGTTCGGGTCCACAGGGGTTCTCCCTTAGCGTTTTCAAACAGCCGTTATGTACGGTCTCAGCCAGTCTACGCAGATCATGCTCTGACTTGTCCACCAGCTCAGCATCGCGAGCGATAGCATCAAGCCTGTAATAAACAAACAGTAACTCCAATGACAGAGGCCAACGCACAAGCGCTACCATATGAAGAAATTAAAAACCACTACCAACCTTTCTAAAGGGCCACCAAACTTTTTGTAGCTCTTAATAAACCTGTATGGAAAAAAAGTTGTATAGTAAAGTCAATAATCAAGACTACACTGTATAACGTTGATTAGATATACATTTTGTGTGAAGAAAAACAATCAATAAATTTAACAGTGACCTGTCATTAGATTATCCAAAATAATTATAATGTTTTTGTTTTACAGATTCCCCCCCTAGATGTTGAATTTGCTAAACTGAGAAGCAGCAGCTTTACCTGCGTATCTCAGCATCAGTGAAACCCTTGATGTTCTCTCTTGGAATAGTTCGAGGTCTTCCTCGTTTCTTGGGCCTCTTTCTGTCAGAGACAGAATCGCTGTCTGAACCAGAGTATCGTCTGTTCCGGCTGCGCCTGCCCTCATTACCATTGAAGTTTATCTGTCATTACAAAATAAAATAAGACATGAAGCCCAATATGCTATGATCTTGTTTTATACATTAATAATAATATTTTTTATAATACTTTATAATAATATTTTATAATACTTCATGTATAAGAGATAATGACACTATTAAATTTGTCTAACGAAAATAATTCCCAAGTATTTGGCATTAATGGCACTGTTAAAAAGACTGTATGACTGGCTAACCTGTTTAGCACACTTCCTCATGCGGGGCAGTAAATATATCTCTGCTAGCTCTTTTTGTCGCTCCTCTTCCTCAAGTCTCCTCCGCTGTTCCTCTGGGATAATGTCATCCCAGTTCTTACCGTCCCTCTCTGTATCCATATCAATCTCTTCGTCCTCCATCATGGAGAAGTTCGCTACCTGTAAGATGGAGCAAGCATTGTTTAATAGTGTGTTACTCATGCGACAGTGCAGCACACGTGGAAGGGGAACACAGATGTTACGTTTTTTAAGCGTATACCTTGAACTGTGAGAGAAGCTCCTCTCCTACAGTTGATGGTCCAGGGTCATTCTCTCTGGTCTCTGCTCTCTTCAGGATTTCATCAATGTCCATCTCCTACCAGATCAACAAACATATCACACATTAGCTTATGCGCAGAAGTCCATATCCATACATAGTGATAAATAGAAGTGGGAAATATGACAAAACTCTTATGTGACAATACCAGTATGATAATGTCATTTTATTTCATAAAACTGGCACAGTTGTTTTTGCGTGGTGTGATGACATCAAAATATTTGAAACCCTGGAAAATTCTATATTTCTCACAATCAATTTAAATTTCACAAAAAAATAATACTAGCCTAAATAACGCAAGTAAAAAAAAAAACAGAACAAAAGGAACTACAAGCAATAAGACAAATAATAAAAAAAAAACTACAACAGAAGAGACAGAAATCATATAGACCTACTTGAAAAACTAAAAATACTACTTAAACTATGTTATAAACGAAACAAAAAGTACTCTCATTCATAATGGTTTGTGTGTGTTCTCAAACCAGCTTTCAGAGAGCACACCTTTACAGCTGCATGATAAATCAACATTATCATCACAATTAGACACGTTGAATCAGTGCAAGCTGTTAAATCATCTAAGAACAAGAACACACAACAATGACAATATACGTTTCTTTACGGAGTCATTATTTTCATTAAAATAAATTATGTCACCTTATTATATCTAAAGTATATCACCACTTCCTGAGAAAATGCTGTCTTCATCGAGCTCATTCTTAAGGACTCCTCTCACCCTTTGACTGCTCGTTTCAGAATACTGTAATGGACCATCTACACACCGAGTACTACGTACTGGGAATTTTTGTTTTCTACGCACTTTCAACGTCCATTGCACTAGTGTTTATATAGCTTAATGCATCACTTATTCATATCCATTTGTAATTATGTTCATAGTAGTGTACACAAATATAAATGTATTTTACAGCATTTATAATTCACTGAGGAGCTACGCAAACTGTTGTCATTATAACAAACTACTTTTTAAGATTTCTTAATCGTATGGTTAATTCTGTGATTTTTTTTACATAGCTTGTTAGAGAGCATGTTACTGCTGTGAAGTAAATGCTGCATCACCTGAAAGCAGGTGATGGAGATCAACTACCACTTACAGAACTGGCTTTACTGACAAAATGTGCATGACAATTGATTAATCATGCAGCCCTACACCCCTTCCAAAAATTCCAATTCTTATTGCACTCAAATCACTTGTTTTTAAAATGCAGCACTTAAAGTGATAAGCATTCGTGATGCTGCAGCAAGGAAACGTCTCATGATCACAACTACAAATCAGATAACAGTCCAAATCCCGTATATCGCCCAGCCCTCTTGTTAAACCCCACAGACCTGAGGTTCCTGCTCCTCTCCCTCTGGCTCTTTGAAAAGTTCTTCAGCACCAAACTTCAGGATGGCTGACAGTTCCTCCTTGTTGAATGGAGTGGAACTGCAGGAAATCAAACAATAACACACCATTTATATATACACACATACCAAAATTTAAACTTTCAAATTTCAATTAAAATGTTTTTTTAAAAAAGCGTTTCTCAAGGTAGCTGTACCTTGAAGGAGCAGCACCCGTGTGAAGGACAGTTTTTCCAGTGGTGTCCATCCGCTGAATAACAAGGTGGTCCAATACCATTTTCTTCTTGGCTCTCTCAATAATATCCTCTTCAACCGAGCCCTTCGTCACCAGACGGTATATATTTACCTGAAAGAGAATATTACATATTTACAGTACCGAACTACACTAAATTATAAAGAATAAATGTATAGTTTATATCGTGCAAAGAAAGTTATGACGTAATGAATTCTGTTGCCAGGTCACTCAGTTATAATTTAGTTTTTTCTGAGCATTATTCATTATTTTGTGTGCACTTTTAAGCATTAAAAAATCTGATTAAAATAAAAATTGTACTGCAAAATGTGCAGCTCTAATCAATATTCATGCAATTAAGCCAGCATGCACTACATAACTGATATGCCAGTTAAAGTTTTGACTAATATCATCATGTAACATATGTTGGTTTGACTGCATGTAATGTTCGGAGTTGATGCTAATGTGGAGACTGACCTGTTTTTTCTGACCAATCCTGTGTGCTCTGGCCTGGGCCTGCAGGTCATTTTGAGGGTTCCAGTCGGAGTCAAAAATGACCACTGTATCCGCAGAGGCCAAGTTAATGCCCAGACCACCTGCTCGTGTGGACAACAGGAAGCAGAAATCCTGCAAGAGACAACCGCAATCCTCAGTTTTTCAGCAAATTGCGCTTTATATTTGGAACATTTAAAGAGTATACATCATTTCCATCCACTGACAATTTGTAAACCGAAAGCATAATTTCATTATTTTAATAAATATGCACTGCACCAAAAAATTTTAACCAGATCAAATAGTGAAACAATGTTAGAATTCACAAGGATAATGCAATCAACACCAGAATGAATATTTGAACCCTTAATCATTTTTCACACTTTCATAATTTCACACTTACCTCAGATCCCTCTGCATTAAAATGATCCAATGCCTGCTTCCTCATCTCACCCTTTATAGAACCATCCAGTCTCTACAAACACAAACACTTCCGTAAGTCACACCTGATCAACAAACATTGCATTTAACAGCATTTAACCAGAGTCCTGCCATCACCTGGAAAAAGAATTGCCGGTACTTCAGGTACTCAGCTAGGATGTCCAGCATCCGAACCATCTGGGAGAAGATGAGCACACGGTGCCCTCGTTCCTTCAGCCTAACAAGCAGTTTATCCAGAAGAATCAGCTTCCCACTGCTGCGAATAAGGTGCTGCAGACAATATATATAGTTTTGGTTAGCTGTGGTTATGCAGGACAGGTTTTTCCTCCAGCAAGAGCTTTTGAAAAGATCACTACTCGCCCTTAAAGCACAAGATTCAAATTCCACCACACAGGTATTTTCTAGGATATCTGCTCAGTGACACTTATTAAGGGAATTTTGATTTAGAATGCAATTTCTATACATGTTGTCAAACCAATTGCTAATTAAAAACATTTTTGTGTGTGCAGGAAAAACAGAGTGCAACTGGTAAGCGGTGGGCATGCTGCATGTTTTCTTTTACATTAAAGTAAAGCACACATGGAAGCACACAGTCTCTTTAGGGAATTTAGCAATGTTGTTAAACCTTTTTTAAATAAGCAATAAAATCACATTTTCCTGTAAATAATTTAACCAAACCATTTGTGACCTTTAAAAAATATTTTTCAATGTGTCATTGTGAAAACATAAAAATCTAAACGCAACTATTTTCTTTTTTTACATAATGTAGTTATATTTGTGACTATTACAATTGTGACTATTAGTGCTTTTTTACCAAAAAGAGTGAAAACGCACCTGTAGGCCTTCTTGTCTGTTGTAGAACTCGTTGTCCTCAGGCGATTTAATGAGGTAGCAGTGGTTACAGCATTTTTTCAATTCCATCATTATGTTGAGGAAGCCCGACCTGCTTCCTTTAGTGCCTTTACTCAGGGCTTTATAGTTTCTCGTCAAGATCCACCTGAACAAAAAAAGATTGGCTATAAATAGGAATTATAGAACCAAGGTAGATTTTCTTCAAACAGAACCATTTGTTAGGATATAGAGTGACAAGACCAGTTCCATGAATAAAGTACAATGTTTTTTCCATGCAATCTAGTAAAGGTTTGTGCAGTCTCTCTCTATAGTATTCATCGCTTTACTTTAAATGCTGTCTTACTTGTAGTATTGTTTCTGAACAGCGCTCATCTCTACCCTGAGGATCTGCTCCACCTTGGCAGGCAGAGATTTCTCCACATCCTTCTTCACTCTGCGCAGCAGGAAGGGCTCCAGCTCCTTATGAAGGCTGGTATAGCCAGAGTCTCTGCCTTTGCCATGTTCCTCTTCAAACATCTCCCACGAGTGAAATCTACAAACATGCCAGATTATATCAGCTCTTCATTCAGTGACATCTGACTATTACATTGTAATACACTGATACAAGAATGTGGTTAACTCTTCTCTCTATGGTACTTAGCCATGACAGTTTAAAACAAACCACAAAAGCGTTACAAGTGCTACCAAAAAAAACACATGAAAAAAAAAAACTTCACTTGCAAATAGTAGCACTGCTACAATGAAGTCTGAGGCCACATATTGAACTGATAGGACAAGATCACACGTACTTTTCAGGCATAATAAAATGTAGTAGAGACCAGAGCTCTTTGAGTGAGTTCTGGAGAGGTGTGCCTGTGATTAAGAGCCTGTGGTTGGACTTGAACTCGATCATAGTCTTGTAGAGGAGCGAATCATCGTTCTTCAGCCGATGAGCTTCATCTACGCCAATGAACGCCCAGTTCACATTTCCTAAAAAAGACTGCAAGAGAAAGTTTAACAATGAGCTCTCTGGTCTGACAAAATTACAATTTAAATTACTCTTTTACATAGATATCAATAAATACAATAAAGGACACCTTTTATGCAGAATTTATTTTAAATTAAAAAATTCACCTGCCCCCTTTTTTAAGCAGTTTTCAGAATGTGACGCCCATAACTCTTAACCACCCATAACCCTCCCCTGAGTGAACAGCACACATTTAAAATTAGCATTTAAGTTCTTCTGAGAGCTCCAAAACTCCAAAAGTGATTTTTTTTGTTTGGTTTAAATTAACAGAGCAGACTAGCAGTAGGTGCTGTATATTACACTGTTGTCATTTAATACGCCAATCTAACAAAACGATGTAACAAACATTTCACTCCAGCTGTTTACCTTCACAAACACAGACTGTGTATATGCAAATTATGTTTTTAACAAATTTGTGTATTCGACAGTTTAAGTCCAATAAGACATGAAAGAGAACCTAGTTTAGTACTCGCATGCCATGTAACAGCTGCTTTCTGTATGCTCTGAGAAACTGTATATTAAAAGGTTTAACCTAATTTGGCTTTAAAATGCACGAGACCTGACGTATGAGCTGAAAAAGCACACTATTTAGTGGGCGGGGAGTAGCTAATTTCCATTCAAAGAAGCATGCATGAAGACAGCGCACTTTGGATTTCATTCAAAATAGGCATTTTCAAAATTATTTAAATTATATAAATAAATGATCTGTGGAGCATTTTGAGCTGAACTTCACAGACACCTTCTGGGGAAAACCCAATACTTCTTTAATACCCTATGAATAGGGGCAAAATAGGTGCTCTTTAAACTTCTTTTTTCTTAAGCTGTACCTTATCTTTCAGCAGAATTTCATATGTAGTAAGCAGAATGTTGAACTTCAGTCGTTTGGTCTGTGGATGCATCCATTCATGTGTCCGGATCTGAACCACAAACACATTGGCGTTACAGTTCTTATGAGCAAGAATTCTAGGACCTACTCATTCCAGCATTTTTTTTTTATTGTACCGTGTTTCTGCTGCTGATGTCTCCCAGGTAGACCACAACATTCATCTGAGGAGCCCAGAGCTGGATCTCCCTTTGCCAAGATGTGAGGGTAGACAGAGGCACCACCAGGAGGAACGGCCCGTAAAGCTGGTGCTCATGGAACAAGTAATTGAGGAAGCTGATAGTCTGAATGGTTTTGCCCAGACCCATCTCATCTGCCAGGATGCAACTGTTTCCTCTGGAAAGTATGAGTGATGAAGAGATTAATGAAATAATTCACAACTGCAGAAATCTATCTATCAAGGAAACCAGGGTGATGTCTATAAGGAAAAAGCAAACAGACATACTTGCACCAAGAATGGGCCATCCAGTTCAGACCCTCCAACTGATAATCTCGCAGCTCCAATCCATCTGCGCCAATGTAGTGAGGCTGCTTCTTCATGGGTACAAACCGTGGCCTCTGTTTTAAAACCTAAAGAAAATCCAACATTTTTAATGGGTTGGAGAGTGGCCCGTTTCATTTACTAGTTCAGATGACTGGCGTCGATTGCCGTTACCTTACAGTCTCTGGAGGGAATGGTTTTGCACTGATTGCGACTCATGTATTCATCAATGCACTTTTGAAACTTTCTGGCAATAAGAGCACCATCTTCCCAGCTGCACTCGAAGTATGGCAGCCCCTGCCATTTACAAAGGTAATCTGGATAACCTGCGGCAGACTTCTGATTTGAATGCCCTGCAAGATTAAGACAACAGAAAAGGTAAATTAACACTCCCAACAACAGACTGAAACAAAGACATTAGGAGGCAGCTTCCTCTCACCGATGATTCTTTCCACAAGCTGATATTGTGAATGCAAGTCATCCATGAGCTCCTGCTGACAGTTGAAGTACTCCACATCCTCAGGCGAGGCAGATTTGAGCCTACAGGCGACAATGTAAGAACAAATTAGCATGGAAAGCCACATTACCCAAAAGGAAATTAAGTGTGTTTAAGGAATAATACCATTTCTTTTTCTCCTGCTCTTTTTTTTTGAAGTTGTCCAGTTTCTTCATGCCCTTAACATTCTGTTGTTTGAGTGTCTCCTCTGTCTCCCAGGTGTTGTGAATGTGGGACCAGTTCTTCCATTTCATCAAGTATTGCACCTCTCCTGGCTGTCTGTTGGGGTCAAAGTTGGCATTTGGGTCTCCATCTGCCTCTACTGCATACACCGTGGTTACGGCCCCAGTTGCTGTTAAAGAACAAGCACACAATTTAACATATGTCTCATAAATTTTTCTCCATAGAAGAGTCTCCACATAGCTTAACCTCTAGTCTTGCTCATTGAATGGAATTCATTCAAATCTGAACAGTTATTAAACACAAAAAGTACTTCATTTTTTGTTCTTACCCCCTTTACGGCCTATCCTAATTTCCATAACTCTCTCCAGTGTCTCAAATTCATCCTCCTCTGGTGGTGGGACGTCCTCTCCGCATACCTCCACCAGGTCATCTGAGTCAGTCTTCAGTTCCTCATCTTCTTTGTAGCTCACATTGACAGTTGCCTGCCGCCGAGGTCCCGCTAGAGCTTTATTATAATCATCCTCTTCATCTGAAGAGGAGCGGGAGGGCTTCTTCTTGGGAGCTTTGTTATTTTTCCCATTCCTGGCAGTAGCCCTGAGAGATGAGATGAGCAAAGATTTATTCAGCAACAGAAAACTAAAAATTTGTGTGATTTGACGCTGAGTGATGACTTGAGACTTTGATAAATGCAGAGTTTAATTCTCGTCATTATACATTACCATTACTCTGTTGTTCTATTTGATAATGTTCAGTGCTTTGCTACAATCCGTATTGTTAAAAGCGCTATATAAATAAAAAAAGTGACTCATAAGTGGCAGCTTTAACAAGCTATTAAAATTTTCTGTAGGGAATTATGTAAACATACTTAAACTTGCATACACACTCTGTAGACTTATTTTACATCTTGCAAAAAAGGACATAATAGGTCACCTTTAAGGTTTTGTCCTCATCCAATATATCTAAAAGTCAGTTTAGTATTACTGAACATTGCCTTAATTATTTGGGCTCTGAAAAATACTCAAAGAAACCCAAACTTCATTAGGTGAACCTCAAGAGAAACCAGGCTAATTGGGTGACAAGGACTCTTTCTGGTCTAAATCAATATTGGGAATTACAGTCTGATCTGTGGGAAGAAATTATATTAAAAAAATTGCATCCAGCTCCTCCAGCCTAAAGTTACGTATGCATCTAATCTGAATTAGGTGGATAAATGTTGTGACTTGAATATGACCGGTATTGCACTCACCTTAAAGGCCATAAACTTGTGGTACGGCTTTGGTGCCCAAGCATACACTTCCACTAAATTTTTCAAGGCAATAACCAAGAACTTGATTCTTTCATATTTAACTAGAATGTGAAAGAAAAATACATTTTATGATTATTTCCTACAGATTCCAGTTGTCCTTACCATGTCTGATAGCTGGAAACTTACTTACCGACTTTGTAGTGCACACATCCCTCCAGATCCCCGACTGTAGTCCAACCCTGTTTCTTTTCCACCTCAGGGTCATTATGCAGAATCTTGTTCCTTAGCCATGAGAGATAATAAACTCGCAGTTTGTTCTTCTTTCCTGTACAAGGTTAACAATTATAAAGAACATTTAAAAAAATTTCATTAAAGAATGAACCAGCATTTGACACCCGCTTTGGATGTTATCACTCGATTGAATGGGCCGTTATCAGTCGTTATCAGCCGATTCACATGGGTCAGTAGGGGCCTGCTGCACCTACTAGTAGGCTTAGAAGGCTGTTATCATCCATAGGACTACCTACTAGTAGGCTTAGAAGGCTGTTATCATCCACAAAAATACTGGGCATGCGCACATCAATCAAAAAAAAAAATTCCTAACACTTTTCATCAATAATACGGTTCTTCTATCATGGTACAGGGCAGGTGTTAGGGTTGGGGTAGGTGTAGACGCTAAATGAACACAATTTAATGGCTAGAATAATTAATTTCATTTTATGCTTTAACAGTAGGCACAGCAGGTCCCTACTGACCCATATGAATGGGCTGATAACGGCCCATTCAAATCGCGTGAAATCGTGCGATAACATCCGAATCGGCTGCATTTGAACATGCTCTGACAAGTAGGATATGTCATATTTTCTAACCTGATATTGTCACTAGAATATTAAGGCCTTCAAGAACATCCATTTGTTGAAAACGCCGTCTGCTTATAAGTGGATAAACTTTCCCTTGCCCACTGCGATCAAGCAGCATGAGGCCACTTTCAGTTCCTACCAACAGATTTACTCCTACACAGGAAAATAAGGGAAAGAGGGAATAATGAAAAATACATAGTAAGCAGTTTATTTTCTTTATCAACATGTCCTTTGTCCAGTGGGCTATTACGGTGTAATACATACCCCAAAGTGCAGCACAGAGAATCTCAGAATTGAACCTCTTTTTGTATTTGCGGATTTCAGGTGTGTCGCTCTGTGGGCGAGTGTTTACTGGGTTTACATTCACCACAGAGCCCTTGCGGGATGGGTCCTGTAGACGCCCATCATTACTAAAGCCTGTTAAGAAAACAAAAGCAAATAAGAAAAAAAATTCATTAAGATACAAAGGAAAACAATGCTTTATGTTTTTCAGGTACAGTAGGTCTATTGAATAGAGAAATTTGTAGTGTTCTTCATAGGGCACTGGATACTGGATTTCTGTCACATGACACTGTATTTAATAGCAAACTTTGCCTCTCCTTTCTCATATCCGCTCCATGTGAGACTGAGGAGTATTGATGTCTGATTTTATATGTTTGCATGCAGTATATTCAACATAGCTGAATGTCTATCAACAGACACTTTACATTGTCACCACAACATATATTGTCACATAAAAAGTCTTAGGTCTTGAAGAAAAACTTGTCCATGACTTCAGAATGACTTACCTATGTTGTTGAGGGAACTGGCACTGGAAGGAGAAACCTGTAGAAGACGTGGGTCGATAAATGGGGTAAAAGAGGAGGATGACTTGTGTTTATGCAGTGTGTTGCTGGCAGATTGTGTCTGAAAATAAATAGTACAAAAAATATATATATATTAAAACAGGGTAGAACAATTTAAGGTGACATGTTAAAGCTTTTCATTTAAAACGTTGAATCTGGCTACTCATAAAATAATGTAAAATCTAGTCTTTAAATGACACTTCGTATCTAACAAAATTAAATGTTAAACAGATGCAAGTTATGTCAATTCAAAACCAAACATGATACTCTTAACTAAACAGGAAGTAAAGACAAAATAAGGTTAAAGATGAAAGAGTAAAAGCAACTGATATTTAAGAACTTAAAGAGTCTGGGAAATCTTCACGCAAGACCACCTGTATTCACGCAATTTTTCTTAAGATGTTAACATTTATAAAAACTACTATGTAATTGCAGTAAAACAAATATGAGTAAAGTTGGAAAGTTAAAGTTAAGTAAAAAGCTTGCTCTTGACATGTAAACTTCATAATGTGATTAAGTCCTTACTCTGATTATTGGAAATAATCGCATTATTGGTGCGCATGTAAGGGTCATCAAAAAGAGATGGATACAATGGTTTGCACACTGCTGTCTTTACGAAGCTTGGGACCTAGGGCTCGTTCTTCGTACGTTGCTTAAAACATCCGAGATCAAATGAGACATCCAAGATGAGATCATCGCGTTAACTATGAGCTCACTAATCTGGTTCTCCGAATGCACCTGCTGTTAATGATTAGTAAAAATGAATTGAGTTGTCTAGGATTATTGCGCGTCCATGCGTTTGTTTAAAAGGCGACATGTATTAATAGTAGAAACACTGATCACAGCCCCTTTGATTGGTTGACGAAATGGCAAAAGAGCGAGCTCAATTCTTTTTCTCAAGCAGAGCAAGAGCATTTATTAGAGGGTTTTAAAGAATTACTACGATGGCGTTTAGTGCCACCTCCCAAAAAAATAAGAAATACAGAATTTAGATTAAATTAATTTAGGCATATTTCAATATTGTTGTGTCCAAGTGACCGCTTCATGTTACTGGTATGTGATCTAAGAACTCGTGGAAACCGATTAATATTAAGAATATGATATCTATTAAAAGACTGAACAGGAACAACTTTTAACATCAGCTCACACACTCAGTCCACATTCCGTTGAAGGGTGCAAGCTCTCTTATTTAGTCCTTAGTCCTAATCGCTCCAGTCCAGTGGGACATCATTACAGAAATTAAACAAGCTCACGCTACCCATCCGCCTCCACCTGACTGTCCCGAGGGGAAATTGTTCGTACCTGAGCCACTTCGGTCACAGGTCCTACACCTGGTCCACGACAGCCCCAGTTCAGACCACCCTGGCATCACAGCAACCCTAAACCTGGTCCGCAACCGGTTCTGGTGGCCTTCCCACTCTTCTGACGTGCACCGATTCATCCAGGACTGTCATACGTGGAACATCACGAAATCCCAGCGCCAACACTACTACTACAGCCTCTCCCTGTACCTCAACGCCCATGGTCCCACATCGCCATGGATTTTGTGATGGACCTGCCGCCCTCCAACCATAACACAACGGTTCTGTTTAGAGATTCTCATGCTCAAGCCCTTCACCATTTACTACAAGAAGACACGTTGCTGGGGGTGAGTATCATTTGAAAGTGGTAAAGTATTGTTTGGCAGTATTCTTTTAGAAGCATTCAGTAGATCTTCTGTAAGATATTTACAGACCAAACATTGCTTCCTCCCAGGTGACTTTCATCTTGCAATTCACTTCTTGTTGAACTGTCATTGAAATAATAATGTGGTTTACATTTACATGGACATTTATTTAGTCAAAGGTTTTCATAAATATATACATCTTTTATACATCTTTCAATAGCGCTTACAATGGTAAATACAACATTACAATTTATGTACAATGATACAATTTCTAGTTAAAGCAAATATCACCTGAGAGACAGAGGGCAACATGAATGTAGTACGCTACTCAGTGTTAGTGTTTTAGCACTACTGTATGTTGTTTTAGGACTGTTTCCCTTATAATGGTTACAATAAGGTTTAAATTAAGTCCATGTCTTATATATATATTTGTGCACTGCATAGTCCAGTGTATTTAAGCCTATACATTAATGCAGTATTATAACTGATAGAAGAAAATTAATGAAATAATATAAATGGGACAGTGATAAGATTTAATATTGTATGTTAGCCTATGTCATATTTTCCTCTATAAAGCTGACAAAATTAGCAACATGAGTGTACACGGTGTAGAGCTCTGGGTTGCAGTTTAGAGAATCATATCCAAAACTGACCAACCCTACAAGAGTCCATCCTTGTGAGCCCTGTCCATGTGGAGGTGACAGACTGGAGCCAGAAGAGACTGGAGGCAAAATAAGAATCCCCCCAGTGTCAGCAGGGCAGATGTTTGACTGTTCCACGCCAGAACCCTGTCGCCCACACAGCATGTTTTCAGATACACTGATAGGAACACCATAGTTGGAATATTGCTGCTCGCACTGAACAATATCTCCCAGAATCACATGGCCCACACGTGCTTTCTCAGCATCTCCAGCCTTTTGGTCAGGTAAGAGGGACCAGCCTGTCACCATCCTTTGTCTGGAGTCTTCTACCGCATGGTGAACGTTTGGTAGACAAATAGGAAGAGCATGTTCTCCAATACGAGCCTTGTCCAAGAGCTTCAATATGGCCACATCTGAATCCAGCACCAGGGGATCATAGTTTGGATGTAGAGTGATGGAGGATACCTGACAAATCAGAGGTGCGACGTGGAATGAACAGCAGGACACACAAAAAACAAAATGCTGTATTTCATGTAAATAAATAATTAATATAAAAGTTGAATAGATATTCATATACGGATATTATTAATAAAATAATACATTAATAAAATGACATGCAGGGGAGTAAATCATGACAGCAGTAATTACATGGCCAAGCACACCAATGAAAATCTGGTAGAAAAAGCAATGCTATACCATTGTCAGAAGATGGTTGCAGCATTACAAAGATAACCACTCTCTATTATGCTCGATGTATGCATGTAGAAATAGCTTTTTTGATCTAATTATAATATCTATTTTTTTATTTTTTTTAAATGCTGGAAATATGGTGCTAGCCCAAATTTTTACAGCTACATTCAGGTCACAGATGGCATGCCAATTTTCATAAAGATTTGTCATGGACTTAAGCATTTTATGCTTTTTAATTAAAATCCACTCTTAAAGTGCCCCTATTATGCTTTTTCAAAAGATATTGTTCATGCAGTGTGTCATGTAGCTGTATGTGAACATAAACTATCTGCAAAGTTGTGATGCAGACAGTGCACGATTAATAAAGTTATTGTCTATCAAAAAAAAGAGTCGGCTCACATTCGGCTGCACGAGTCATCAGCAATTTGAATCTTTCTCTGTTTCTGAGCCACGTCACTGGGTTACATGTTTTGCATAATGTCCGCCCACGTTCTATGTGGCGAACAGTTTGCCCCGCCCCCAAACAGTACAATCTCAACGTGGATTATATCAAGTGAAGAAGACGCTGTATCCTGCGCTGTGAGAGTAAATTTGGTTTATATGCCCTTCCAAAGGAGGAATCTACAAAGAATGAGTGATTAACAATAATTGTTTTCAACAACACCTCAGCAGTACAGTCTCTTGTTTTCACTTCATTTTACTGATGACTGCTTTTCCAATCTTGGAGTACAACACGATATTCACCAAACGCTTGCTCTTAAAAGAAGGA
>JAUCMT010000002.1:3785556-3803523 GCA_032357475.1 Enteromius thamalakanensis
ACCTCACGACACCCCAAGCAAGATTCAAATCTATTGGGTAAAACACGATTTTGGGATGTGTCCAAAGATGAGTTTAAAACTCAGGACGCCATTACAATCTCTCTCTTAGCTTACTCTTCAGCTCTCAGCTCTTACTCTTAGCTCTCCAAGCTCGTGTCAGCACTGTTCATCTTCACTGCAGTCGCGGTTCTACATTAAATTACTCCCTGGGTCAGACCCCCCCTCCCTTTTAAATTTCAAATAAGATCAGAAAAACATTTATTTTGAATAAAAATGAAAGAAGTAATCAAAAAGTTGAAAATAAAGTATTGGATAGGGTTAGGGAGAGCTTTATTTGCCCAATAAAGGTGTCAACAATGCTATCTATTTAGTAATCTGAATTAAAATAAACATTTACACTCAATAGGTTGCATTCTGTTTTATAATTCACTTGGTATAAATAGCAGCTGCCAAAAAAATAATGATCCCAAAACTTATTATCCATATGGAATTGTCAGATATGAAACTTATGTAGCAATAACTTATTGATGTTTGATGCCATCAAGGTGGATAGTGATAGTGTACGCCTTTTTTAAAATATCGTCTTAAATGTGTGATATGAAGAAATAAAGTAAAAAATTCTCAATTATTGAAATTACTAGACTATTCATTATTTTTCATGTTTTATACCTAATTTTTATATTGTACTGCAAATATGTATTGGTGTTGAATTGTTGTTCATACAGTACATGACTATTTATTAATAATAAAAAGAAATGCTCCCTCACGAAAATGGTTTTCTGCACGGATACTGGTGCACGTCTTATTTTTTATGTGCGCTAGATTTGATACTATTTAAACACAATATGATAGATAATAGAAAACTGTAAAGGGGGGCAGATTTTTTTTTCCTCCAAGTGCTTGTGTCATGCCATTTTCCCCCACGTGTCATGAAAAAATGCCACCCCGGGCGGCTACCCCATTCGCCCATGCCTGAAACCACCACTGCTTCACTGCAAACTCCACTAAGCTTTACCTGCGTTCTGTCGAGCAATTGCTGCTCCTCGGTGAGTGTAGAAGTAATCATGGTTTACCATTCTGCTATTGAGACATTATTTTTAGCCTAACACTAAATATCAGCAGAGAATTATCACCCTTAATGTCCATAATTTTTAGCTTTAATGACCTAAGTTGCTAAACTACTTATTTTGGCTGTCCTCATGTTTTCTGTTTTTCTCTTTCAGGACTGTAATTCTGGTCATCACTGGAGAGAGGACAGGTCTCTGGACTTCCATGACAGTTCTTCCATATCCATGGGTCCTCTGGTGTTGTCTGAAGGGAACACAAGTGAACATTTAATCTATTTAATTATAAAAGAAGGTTTCTGATGATTTCTTACATGAATACCTTACACTTCACTGCATTATATTCTCTGTTGACAGATAAGTGGGTCCCGATCAAGTGAAGGTGTCTGGGGCTTCTTCTCTGCGTGCTTTTCTGATGCTGATACTTGTTCCTCTGATGAGTGTCCTGACCCTCTTTTAGACAATCTTATTTCCACAAAAGATGTGCAACATTAAAATGCTTTTTGTTCAGTAGAATATTAATGTGGGACTGATGCCACAACGGTGGTGGATTCCTAAATATTTCTTTATTTCATAAAATATGAGCCATAGCCAAAAACAGATATTATGACTTGTTTCCTTAACGTTAGTTTTAGAATATTGGCAATTATTATGGAAGATATATAAGGACATTAAATGCAAAGAAAATCTCTCTATAGTATTTCTACAAGATTTGTGTTTCAGTGAGAGCCAATAGGTTAGATCAGATTCTAACAATGTTTACTTTATCTTTAGATGACAGTGATGTTCAATAAATAGTTCTTGGTGAATCTTGATCAACTGGTTGCAAAAGTTACTGGAAAGAAAAACTTTCAGTGATTGACAGCAAGTTTACTGACTTGTTTTTCAAGAATCATTGTATGAGGTGTTCTACAAAATCCTACAATGTACTTTATAACAACCACAATAAACCTAAATATTAACCTAACTAACAATGTGGGTTTTTTTTATGATAGTGCCAAGTTTGTTGCTGTAGCAGTGTAAAATAGCTGTCTTATTTCCAATGCTAAACACATGAATGTGTTTCATTTAGTTAATACTGATAATTCAATGATACATTTTCATTTACATTTAGTGATTTTGCAGAAGCTTTTTTCCAAAGCGACTTACAATGATACCTAATGCATCTTACTGACTAGCCTGCATGTTTAAATTCATTAGCATGGCTAAACATTGTTTAAAGCTTGTTTAAAAATTGTTTAATCTTTTATGTCCACTTTAGTTCAGTCACTGGGAGTTTAATAATTGTAGTTTTTTTTTTTTTTACAAAGCCTGTATAAAAACATAATAAAAAAAAGGTATAAAAAAGATAAGCTGACTTGCTTTCATTTCAATTATTTAAGCACATAGTGATAGAATGTCTTTCGGAATGCATTTATACACAATGAAACAATATGCTCATATACCAAATATGTCACATGAAAAACTGGTTTAAGACACTGTTGAGGAATTACTTTCATTTTCCAGTAAAGATCCACCCAGCATTAAAGGCACTGATTAAGTGTGGGATTGTGCAGTTCATCACGGTATTCAGCTGCTGAGGAGAGAATCTGAGGAGAGAATCTTCCTGAGGCAGCAGCGTTTAACCTCAGGTAAAGTTAATTCTTTTCATTTATTTTGTCAATTGATGTTTGTTTATTTAGTTGTTTACATTAGTAAAAAGAAATGAATTATAACAAAAATAATAAATCTTAAATAATTAATAAATGATTCTTATATTGAATATATAATATAAGAAACATTTCATGTATAATTGTAAATCATGTGTGTGTGCAGGTGCAGGATGAGGACCTCACTGTGTGTGTCACTACTGCTGCTGATTAATAGTGAGTGTTTTATTATGTTTATTGTGCATTAGAATAATGGAGGTGAACTGACTGAATTTTTTTTATTTATTCATTATGTTTATATTTTGTTTTCAACAGGTAAAATAATCAGTGGACAAACTTCAGGTAATGTACATACATGTGTTTTTGCAACGGGAGAACAGATTTTTCAAATTTGAGCCCTTTAAGGAATGTTTTAACATAGTTTCGGGAAAAGCACGCTGAGTATCAGCACAGCCGGTACCCATTGACGCTCATTAGTGTTATCGGCCACTAGCCTATTAATTATTCCTAATTTCATGTTATCCGCCTCAGCATCAATATCATTGTTTCACTCCTCTAAGTATCTAGTGACGCATGATCCCGCCTTCCTCCCATTCTCCGCCTGTTCTTCGCACCTTCAAGGGGGGCGAACGGATCTGAGCCTCACCGAGAGCAGCAGCTACAGCGGTTTTTAGAGCAGTGTGGAAGTGGAGGACTTCTCCCCACCAGAATCCCCACAAAAATACGCATCTACGTCACGGGCTCAAACAGAACTTTTAAAACCGAATGCACAAAATTGTCGCAATTTCCACTTTGTAACATTTTTTGTGACGTATATTACTGTTTTAAGCAATGTACAACATGTATATATCTGTAAACAACTCAAAAAAAGTGTTTTAGGGGGTTGTGACCCTTTAAAACATGCCAGTGCTTTTTTGTAAGGCATGTTAATAAAATTACTTAAATGTCCTAACTGAACTATGGCCTAATCCTGGTTTAGGCTAAACCCTGTCTGTGAAACTGGGCCTATATGTAACTCAATGCAGAAGTAAGCCTATGCACCAATTTAGTGACTTTTCAGACCCCCTTGCCGACATTTTTCCAAAAAAGCGACCTGTGACAAATCTAGGACAAACCTCAGCGAGTCTCTAGTACTGCCGCACACATAAAATATGTATAATGTTGCTTCTAACTCTATTTTACACGCAAATATAGTCTAGAAAAAAATAAATCACAGCATAGTCATTGCCTATATTGTGTATTCGATTTCATTAGACAACGGCTCGATTATATAGCAGGATTTTAATCCAGATTAACATCTTGTAAAATAGAGGTATTAATAGGCCTGTTAATGGGGTGCATTTCAGTCACTGTTTCATATTCATTCTGTTTTTCTGACAAAATAAACTATTAAATATATCAGTTATATTGAAATTTGGGTGTGTTAAATTACATTATGTGACCACAGAGACTCAAGATAATATGACACACTTACAAAATGAATATGCAAATTAACGTATTACGTCATCTAGCCACATTAACGATTTTTCAAAATGGCTTTAGCTACATTCAATTGAAAAAAGATGGCCTATGCATGAGGCTTCCAGTTCATTAGCTGCTTTAGGTAAAGAACGAGGTGAATAACAATGTGCAGTAAACCGTAAAACACTACAAACAAGTGTGTTTTAGATAATACATTAAAATAACATTATAAGACACAAACAAGCTGTTTTGTACAGCTAAAAACATCTGGATGCGGATGAGATCAGATGCTAGACCCATAAAATGTACAATTGGCAGTGAACATTTTTACAAAAGGTAAAAAAGGTCTTTGTATGACCTTGATTATGTGTTTCAGGTATGTTTGATTGGGGTTGGAGCTGAACTAAGCAGGACACTGGCCTTCCAGGAGCAGGATTGAACAACTTTTGTTATGTATCCGGTGGGCAAATTCAGGCCCTGACCAATACCAAATTCCATACAACCATGATTAGTTTGTTAGTGGATGCTATCAAATAAAATAAAAGTACTGAAGCTATGGCCCTCTTAAAGTAACAATTAAAAGGCGAAGGGCCCTTATACAATTTTTAAACAGTGTACTGTTAACTAACCAGCAAAGCCTTCAACAACCTTCAAATCCACTGAAAATGCATTGCTGTGGTGATATGAAAAAGATGATGCCTGCTCTGTCAAATGTTTCAAGTACATTCTTCCTCTTCTGAAAGATTTGCACACATCTATGTCATCACAAACCCTTCTTTGCAACTCCTAACTACTTGAGAGACCTCTCAAGTGGTCTTAAATTACCAATAAGAGTGATTCTTAGCTTTAAGAAATGTGATAACTTGCTTTCATGCCCAAATTTGAAAGGAGGAGTAAATGTCACGAATTCTCAGCTCTTAAGACTAAAATCCCACTTCGAGAAGCATGATAAATACAAGCCATGGGTCCGTATGTATATACTTCTCAGAAATGATCTTAAGCTTTGACTTGAGTGTTAACATTTTTTCTAAGACTAGGGTTTCTTCTATAAAAAAAAAAGCTAAAAGCAATTTTCAGTAAAGCCTAAGACTGATTCTTAAATCTTGATTGGGGTGACACTTAAGTGTTGTGAACTAAGGACTACAATGGTTACAAAATGGCTGACCTTGACCTTTGATTCAGCTCACGTAAAATCACAGAAGCATAAAACCAAATCATTTAATTATCACACTGACATATTTAAATATATATTTTTTAAATGCTTCACATGCTGCAAGATTATTACAAATTATTACTGATGCTTTGTTTTCTACTGTCTCCTCCTTTACAGTTGGAGCAATGATGTGAACATGAGTTTCCTTTCCTTTCCTGTTTCCAGGAAACCCCACAATCCATATAAAAGTGGCTTTTGGTATAGGTTTAGGGTTAGTTGCATAAGTTAACATATACTTGCAAAGTTTCTGATAGTATGTTGTATGTTGTGGACCCATCAAAATAAGGGTTAGCAGATGTTAAGCAGACAGTTTACTAATATTCTAATGACTGCTATTTGACATGAAAAGTTCACTGGTCAACACAGATAAGTGAACTTACCTTTATTTGGTCATCTAGTAACATTAAGTAACCAGTTTTAGTTACTTTCAATTTAAAAAAACATCCACACATTTGGTGGGGTTAGTGCCACAATAGCTAAAACCCTGCTTACAGTGTCATCAATCAAAACTGATCAAATTCACCTGTGTGCGTCTTTCTTGTTATCCAGAAGACCTTGATGGGTTTCGCTATTCTCAGACAGGTTTTCAGCCCTCATTCAAACTTGAAAATAAATTTGATATGAATTGAATATGTGCATTTGCCATGTAAACAGACAGATTTACACTCTGCTGCAGGTCGATTAGTAGTCCGCTCATAAAGGCAATCTCTACATGCAACACTGTTTTAATGGAATGGCACCCGATGGAGAGCACCACAGAAAAAAAAAATGCTTCAGCTGGTTTTTTGCAGACCTAGCAACCCTGTTTTTGGGTCAGTAAGTCTACTTTGGATTGGTTTTGTAAGATTGTTGTTGGTGTAAGGTGTAAATGCAGACAATGGTTATGGGTCACTTCTAAAATATGATGTAAGCTGGTTGTTAAATTTTGGATATCAGAAATGGGCATTAAAAGGCCGTAAGTGTAAATGAAGCCCTAGACACTAGTGAGGTCTGATCCAGTGCTTCCTAAATCTGTCCTTGATGTCCAATTCTATTCCCATATTTTATATAACCTAACTTTAATTCTGATAAAACTAAAACCAGCTAATGAAGGTCTTTGTTATCATTAAGTTACAGGCTGGTGTGTTATAGAAGCTTGGAGCTACACTCCAAAAGTGGTCATCTAGAACCAAAATGGGACAGAACCAGGTACTAGGTAATTATGCAAATAGATCAGAACACAAAATTGGGGCCTGAGAATTAAAAAGGTGGCTACTAATGAAATATTTCAACCACTTCCAGTGTTCTAATGCAGTTTAGTTATAGATCATTGTTTTTAATAAAATACCAATAGCCAACGTAAATTCCCAATTTACACAACAATCATGTTTAATTTTAGTTTGATGGAAAAGTACTTCTTAACATAAGGCATATGTCAGCTGCAGTGGAGGGAAAGAAGTGCCGAGTCTGATTGTACTCAAATCTACGCATTAAAATTATGATTCTAAACAAGAAATATCACTTTGGACCTTGTTTAATGAAGCCCCAGAAAGTGCTGCATTCATTAAATATTCCAAAAGAATTAAAACCAGCTGCAGCAACATGTCATACTATGACAAGTAATTCTATGCGAGCTTTTGCATTTTAACATTCAAATATACAAGATAACACATTCTTCTGAACCATTCAAGGTGAATGGAAAAGCTAAATAAGCCTGTGATATGATTGCAATTACATCAATATGATATCTTTTGGTGGACTGTGTTTTGGTAACAATAATTCAGTGAGATGTTCCTTTAAATGCAAATAAAAGGTACAGTTACTGACAAATTCCTGACACTAAAGGTAAAGATGTGAGGCCTGTAACATGGTTCAACTTTGGTTCACTGGGTCCAGTTAACGTATACATCAGTTGTCCATAAGATTGGCATGTGGTCACCTGCGTTGAGTGTCATGTTTTTGCCCTTGTTGGGGGTTTGCAGATGGATGTCATGTATGAAAGCCTGTCACAGGTTTTGTAGCACTCTTGCTTTCTAGAGAAGGTGTTGCTGTGCCACTGGATTGTTGTTGGGTTTTAACAGCAGAGTCATGACATTCAGGTGGCAGAAGGACGGAAATGTTGGGAGCAGGCTTGGGTTGCTTGGTCTCTGAGCTTGGCCTCAAGGTTTTCCTGTTACTCGCGCCACGCTCTAAAATATCTGCTGAAACACCTTTGGGTTTTCTGGCTTGAAATTCAGCTTGATCTGAAAGGGGGGAAATCAAAGAGACACACTGGATTGTAAAAAGTATGTCTTGAACTACTTCAGCAATTTTATATTGCGTGTGCGCAGCACAATCTGTGATCTCTGTGAGAGGTAAATGCAGCCTTTGATATAGAACGGTCATTAAATTTAAACAGTTTAACAAAGAATTGGCCTCGTCGCACCTACATACAGTGGTGTTTAGTAGGCTTACATTGTAAATATTGTTATTCAAAGCCTAATAAATTTTTTTTTAAATAAAAAAATAATTTATGAAAGACAAAGCTTCAGAAACCATTTGTATGCTATATTTGATTGAAATATAGATTTCTATCCGAACATTTTAAAATGTTTATGTATTGTATACAATAAATACGTCATTTAAGGGGAGGGGTGTTATAGTTTAGTAAACAAAACAAAAAAAAAAAACTGTAAATGTAAATAATAAACTTAAATGTAGTAATTTGTTCCAATATTTCACATATTATATGTGCATTTAATATTTGGAATATTTGCATTTAATGCAACATGCCTGATGCCCTCTTCTCTGGTGACCATGTCTTCTTGCCAAGAGACTGTGTGAAAGGACAGGGCAAAACTTTTGCTGGAGTGTAAGTGTTCAAAGGAGCCTTCTTTGTGGGTACAGCTGAAAATTAACAAACAGAATGCAGTTAAGAAATGCACAGTAAACCACACACATTATACAGTGGCATTCAGTGTATAATATCTTGACTTTACCTGGGGAGGATGCAGATATTTCCAGTACTGGATCATGAGATATGGCTATGGAGGAGAGGAAGTCATCCACTTGTTTGAGAGACAGGGAATTATGGAGGGTCTCCAAGGGACAGATTGAAGGAACCATGGAGTACAACTCAAAACCTTCAATGAAATATACCAGAATATCAGAATCTAAAAAAGAGAGACTATAAAACTTCTTTAGCTAAAATAAACTATAACTTAAGATCCTGGACACATGGGGTTCCATTTCCTCTGAAAGTGACAAGCAACAACACCGTCAAACATGAGTTTGAGGTGGTTAGGATGGAGGCAGATGGGTCATACAAAGAACAGCTCACAATACCTTCAATCTACCAAAAACATCACTTGGCCAAGATGAATTTATGAAGCGGAAATGGTAATTGACCTACCTTATACACTTTTTTTTTTCTCAGATGAAACAAAATGATTATGATTTGATATATTCACATCATGCAATTTGTCACAAGATGTCTGAATATAAATCTCCAGAAACCATTCTAATAAAAAATCTCTCATGATTTATTGTATTAATTCACACCAAATTAATACATAACCAACATTCATATAATATAAAGCCACCAACAGTTATAAAAAAAGTTCTTTAGCCTAACCATGTTAACAGTTGCCAAGGAGCAGTTCATTTATATAATGTGCAATGCACTTTGAGTATTAGAAAAGCGCATAAAAAATAAAAATTATTTTTATTTTTATGAAAAGTGTAGATTGACTAGTATTTTACAGAGGACCGAAATAAGAGATATAAGGGATTACCTTCACATTATTTCTTATTTAAATGCTATACTACTTAACACCCAGATTGATTTGCTAAGGTTGTTAAAAAACAATACCTATCAATGGTAAAAGAAGAGGAATCTTTAAGAAGTAAAAATCCAGGGCTATTCAAATGGCGGCCTGTTGTTCGTCTTCATCCAGCCCTAGTGAAGGGTACACGCAGGTGGCCTTGAATTATGCCTTGAATTGTTTTTGCATTAATTATCTTATCCACAAGTTGGCAACACTTGCCCGGGACGTTGTTTCACAACCGCAAAAGAAAAGAATAAGAGACGCGCATCATCAATAAATGGCAGCGCTGATAAGTGCTTGAGTGCGGCGGTTATGACTTATCCACAGTTCTAGCTTAAAGGAGTATAAAGGCAGTGTTGTCGGTCAAATCTTCGGTTGAGAAATAGCGCAACACTGGAAAAAGATGATTATCAAATAGTGTATGAAAGACTGTAGTTCGGCTGTAGTTATTCTAAAGGCCTGTACACACCAGGATGAATATCATCAAGCACGAATATTGTCAGCATTTTTTGCTGTTCATACACAAGCAATTTTCACAGATAATGAGCCGACAGCCCTTTATGGAAAAAACAGAAATGCCCCAGTACTCAAGGTGGTGCTACGGAACTTTTTATGTTTCTGACAATCTCTTTCCACAGAAGAAGAATTCACCCCGCCAGGTTTTAATTCGAAAAGGAGGCTGTGAGGGATAACAGGCCCAGTAGCAGACCAGCAGCGTTCGCTATGGCGTATTGTTGTGT
Organism: Enteromius thamalakanensis; assembly: GCA_032357475.1. Taxonomy (NCBI): domain Eukaryota; kingdom Metazoa; phylum Chordata; class Actinopteri; order Cypriniformes; family Cyprinidae; genus Enteromius; species Enteromius thamalakanensis. The sequence continues at coordinate 3,795,469 of JAUCMT010000002.1, forward strand.
ACCCATATGTTGATCGTTTAACGTTAGCCGTAATAAAGTGATTTATCTAATATATTTAATTTATCTACTTTGGAGAGCATTTTCAAAAACCTCCATTTTCCTTGACCAAAAATGCTGTCTAAGTGTGGATGGAAGGCCAAACGGAGAGAAAATATTACCCAACCTGATCGATTTAACGAGACATTCGTTTGTATTAAATTGTTCTGATTTTATTTTATTTTCAATATGCATTCGAATGTTTATTATTAAGCGAGGATTCCCCGTTATTCCTATATGACAGCATGGTAGTTTGCGCTGGCTCACTGAAAAAAGGCACACAAGCGAGTAATTTTGAAACATCAAGACAAATAAAATAAAGAAAAAAGCCGAAATGACACACAGCCATGTCTTGTTATTGCGATTTCTTGTTTACCCTCGCAGCCTCGTTTTCGAATCAATATGGCAGCGGACGCTTATTTGTTAACCAGCAATGAAGAAACCAATTAAACCAGCAGCTCTACATTCATATTGCCTCAACTGCATCTTCTTCTACTTAGTGTGCTCGCCAAGACCGTTTTGAGCAACATCAAGCCATGTACTGTAGCTCCCATTATGTGAACCAATCTCATTGGTCGGCCAGATTTTAATGTGGCGTGTCAAAAAACGAGACCGATGCATTTTTTGTAAATGACACATTGAAGCATCATGTTTTACACTTCGGTGTACACACTTACATTGGCACCCTTTGTTTAGTCATGAATCTTTATATGTTGGTGATATTCGTCCTGGTGTAAACAGGCCTTAACAGGCCGCTTCTGTAACGCTTTAACGAACAAAACACAATCATAATGCTTTGTTTGGTAAGTTACCCCATGAACACGGTCTTAAATGAGTCATAAAGTCCTAAATGATTGTAAAGAGAAAATCAGTTGTGCATCATATCTAGGTCTTTTGCGTCAGGTTTTCAAATGACAGCACTGCTTTTAAAACACCAAGCCGAACAAGCCTGATTCACGAAACTAGGCATGTAAATCACAATATAATAGAAAAGAAATTACTTTACTGCTCAAGTCGCTGATTAAGTTTTGTAGCTTGAGTAAAGATTAATTTATGCATAAAACAATCCGTCCCTCGAATGAAATTAAATGAATAGCCCTGTAATAATCTTAAGAAAATCTAATCACTACAATATAGCCCAACAGATATTAGGCAATGTTCAAATGAACAGATTTGGTGATTTACTAAGAATAGTTATTAAATGTGAAGATTGTCTCATCATTTATTTAAAAAAAATTAAATATATTAAGAAAAATGTAAAAGAGTATTTTCCTTCTGCGAATGCAAGGAATAAAGTAAAACGTACAAGATTCAAAGGAAAGTTTTCTTGTGGATACAAAAAGTAAAAAATGGAGGAGAGATCATAGTAGACTTGGAGTTTGGTAAAGGTCAAAATGGACTATAAAGACTAAATATGGATCTAAATACTTACTGCACAAGTTTGGGAACCAAAGCCAAAATAAAATAACAAACACTAATTAGACAGGATACAACGAGTATATTAAGCATGATTAACACTTACCACTGAACATACTGGAAAACACTGACCCATTTAGAAAAGCAGATTAAAAGAAAAAACAAACAAACAATAAAAATGATATGCTAAAAATGGGCAATTTGTCAACTTCCAAAAACATCATCTTAGATTTTACCCACCTTTAAACACTACAACCATGTTATAAATATTCAGGGATACAACTGTTTTATAGAGTGCTTTAAGTTACATTTATTCATTGAGTTGTGTGTAAACTTTAGTATTTGAAACTGAAAATACAAAAAACACGTGAAGTATTAGAATATGCTAAAATATGCAGATAAATATAAACATGTTATATTAAATACATATCCTTTAAATAGGCCTAAGAGCAGCAAATTCGCATCACCTAATAATTCAACATATTTCTAGTATCTAGAACTAGCTCATTCAGCCACAAATAAACAATCAAATTTTGGCAGACAATAAAATATGCCAAATTTGCTCAGATCCATGAAATCCATGTATAGAGCCCACCACTCAGACATAAAATCTTGGTTCCTGGTGTGTGTTGAAAGGATATTTTTAGTTCTCAAAAATGTTCTGCGCTTGATGGAGGAACTCTATATCCAGCAGAACAAATAATAAAAACTCAAAAATTGAATGTGAGGGGAAGACATGGACTAGGAATTAACAAAAGCAAACATACCATTGGTTGGGTGTCGCGCAAATGAGATAGAAAATCTTTTTACAGCAGAACCACGTGTAGCCTCTGAGAAAGAGAAAAACAGGTACCTGAAATGTATAACAGCTAACAGAAAGAGAGTTAAAGAAGGGCTAAAGAAGGCAAAGGTCATGCAGGAAAGACGCAGAAGAAAAGCAGAGGAGTGCGTGTGTTAAGTGTTTGGACAGCCATAGGGATAGTGATTAAAAATCAAACTAAAACCTTTCGCTTTTCAATATGAAACCTTTTCCTTTCGTACAAAAAAAAAAAAAAAACACCCAAGAATGCAACTGACACGATTGAGCAGTAATTATAAGTTTTGGTCCTGGAGCCCCACAGCACAGTATATTTCACACATGATTCACATAATCAGGTTGCTTAATTGGCCACATGTTTCTCCTAAGAAAGATATACAACAATGTTGTGGGTCCCCAGGACCAGGACTGAAGACCATTTAGATAGTGTGTTTTTTTTTTTAAATGTAAATGTAAATAGGGTCTTTGTAAATAGCGTCAAAATCCACTGTAGATGTATTGAATTTCTGCTCACATTTTTTGTCAGTATTAGTAAACTAATATGACTACTACATTTAGACTCCATTGACTACTTAGAGTTTGATTTTTCATATTTCAACTCAGTGAATAGTTTGGATAAATATGATTAAATGTTGAAGGAATGGACACATTCAAACTTGTCACTGGTACTGTTCTCAGGCCATTAGTAGGTGTAAAATTTCAGAAAGGCTGAAATATTTATGCAGATGTTAAAGTAAACTGCATTACGTTAAACCCCTAATTTTATAGCTGATCACGGTGTATAATCAGACTCTTAAATAATGCTGTACTCTTGCCATGACCGGAAAGTATATTGGAAATAATTTTGATTTCTGGTATGAATGTGCCTAAACTTACCCTATTAGAAGACACCACACTACTCAGATCAACAAAGGGTTAATCTTATCTTTGCCAGGCTACCCCTCCTAGCAGCCACTAAATGTATAATTTTGAGATGGAAGGATTCTAAACCATCTTGTCATCTTATATACCTTTGCATAAAAAATTGCATTTCTTTTTATAAAGAGTCACGATTTGTTTGTTATATACATAATATATAATACTGGGTTAGCTTACTCTCTTATTTGTGCATATCAGGACAGAATGTCAACATATCTAATTTTCCTCAGTTTTCTTGTTTAACTGTATTTGCGGTTCATTTGTGGCACTATGGCTTGGAGGTTTGGATACGTTATAGGGCAGTGTATATGGGAATTTTCTATTTAGACTATATTGTATTTTATATGTTTTGTACTGTTACCTGGAAAAAAAAAAAGATCCTTGATTTAATTCCACTGAAATATTAAATATTATATAAATATTAAAGTGATATAATTGTCGCCATGCTTTTTTTTTTGATCCACAACAGCACTGCTGCTCCATGAACAAATCTACAACAGCCTTGAATCACAACACTAATTAGCCATGGAATCTATAATTTCCACAAAATCATTTGCAGGTACCAAATACAAACATTTAACAAAAAACAGGACATAAAAGTAACGTTGATTTCTATTACTAATAGCTAAAAAGTCATTATTATTTTAAGTCACTTGTTGCATTATTGAAGATTCAATCAAAATCTTCCCACTTCCTCACCACTCACTGCAACTAGTGACTAAACTGACGTTTTTGGCTCAGTTTTATATTAAAATAGATACATAATTGTATAAGAGAAATCAAGTTACCAACTATTATGTTTATTATATAATATTTCACTGACAAATGTTAACAAAACATCTCTAAATTTGTTTAATGTATGTAAACAAAATATTCTTAAATCTGTTCAAACCCCATTCTTGCTGTACTCTAACTTAACTATTAATTCAATATTATTGTTAACATTTGCTGGGGAATTTCTGGCTTTCATGATTTTCTTTAGGATGTTTATGTCAGGTCTGTATTTAAAGATGCTGCAACTGTGGCACTGAAAACAGGAAATACAGCAAACCCAGAAAAGTGTGTTTAATATAAAATTGAACTGTTTGTTTAATTTGGACCGCATTACACTGTATTCATGAACATTTTAAATCTATTTTAAATAAAGTTTTGCTTGCATGGATTTGTACAGGGTGGGCCATTTATATGGATACACCTTAATAAAATGGAAATGGTTGGTGATATTAACTTCCTTTTTGTGGCACATTAGTATATGTGAGGGGGGACACTTTTCAAGATGGGTGGTGACCATGGTGGCCATTTTATTTATTTATTATTTATTTATTTATTTATTAAGCTGTATGCATATAAATGGCCCACCCTGTAGAAACAGAAATCTATCCGAATAAAAAAAAAAAAAAGAAATGTTTGTTTTGAAGATGAACAATGAATTAGAACGACATAAGGACGAGTAAAATGACTCTACCTTTTATTAATTTTTACGCATTTAGTCAGGCTAATTTAGATAATTTTAACTACACAATGTATTTGAATAGAGCTTATAATATATATAGACAGTTATAGCTATAGTTTTATCTAGCTTTTTGGTGAAATGTTTGTTATTAAGTTCCATGAAAATACCACTTTATAGCTTAAAATGTCACTTTTGATGAGGATTTCATGATCTTTGAATAATTTCAATCTTTAAAAATGCAAAACATGTAAAGTGTACCTAAAGTTTACTTGCAATAGTTCCACTTTAGCACAATCAAATATACTAAGCATGACATTAACTGGTCTTCAGCATTACTTCCACACAGTTAAAGTGCTTTAAGTATAAAATTAGCAGTTTCAATATAGCCAACTGAAGTATAGCAATTTAACTGTAGGGCATTTTTTTTAAGTATATAAATATGAAAAAAAAAAATGCATTTCAAACACTTAAAGTATATTGATTTTTTACTAGGATAAATATAAATAAATATTTTTATGTTACACTGGACGGGACAGACTACACATAGAATTAATTAAATTAACAAAAGGAATTGCATATTGTATAACTATGTTTTCTGAGGGATAATAGACAACAGCTTATCGTCTTATAATACCAGATTTTTCATAAAACTCATACTACGCACAGATCATAGCATACTTTTCTTTCAAAAGCATATGAAGTGCATAATCCATAAGAGGTTGTTGCATTGTAGATTTTGCAGCATAAATACATCGCTCAGGGCAAAACAACAAAAAGAGACTTATTTTAATGCGACCAGTTGAGAATGACCCAAACTCTGGCGCTTCACACTAAAAACACAGATATTACTCCAGGATTTCCTTAAAAATAGGGACGGGGATTCACCATTAGAAGGTGTGTGTGCGTGTTTGCACATACCATCTAAGAAGCCAGAGGAGGTCAGCTTTTTACGGTGTGCGTGAGCGTAATCTTGTAGGTTAGGTGCACTGGAGGAGCCGCCCAGCACCATGGTGCTAAACAAGCCAGCACAATGAGACCCTGATGGGAGTTAGAGAAGATACATACAGCAATCGGGTGTTCCCAGAGACACACCGCGCAATGCATGCAGCATGCATTTCTAGATTCTTGCCACAGAATGAGTAGTGCAGCCTCACTGAAAGCATCCCATAATGACAGTAATGTCTTTTGTCATGACAACCTAGTAAGGCTGATCTTCAGTGGTCCTTAATTTTAGAGTTTAAATTTAAAACACTCAGCGACCAATAAGATGTTAGGGTCACATATCAAATATTACTCACACTATACCCACCTAAAATCATATTTACTACAATTGCATTCCAGAGGGGTACTTTCAGTTACTTTTTAACAATTGATAAAATGAGTATCAAATCAATCTGTATGGACAGAATACTTTTGGCTGTAAATGAGAAGAATTCATTAACAGCTGACAACAACAACAGACAAAAAAAAAAAACCCTGTATCCTTTATAGTATTTAAAGTGCCCCTATGATGCCATTTTAAAAGTCTCTTAAAACAGGTTTACATGTATGCAAGGTCAAAAAACACTTTAGTTTTCTCAAAAACCGATTTAATTTTAAATCAGTCCGTCTAAACCCTTCCTTCCGGTAAGCCTTCACTGCTGTGACTGGTCAGATTGTGCAGTTCTTTATGATTGGACTACCGCTACAGTGGTCCACAGAGTTTGTAACAAAACTAAACTTTCTGACATTACTAGAGGTGCTTTCTGAGAGAATACGTCAATAGTTACCCCAATATACAGTCATCAGTAAAATGACACGAACACAACAAGAGATTGTACTGCTGAGATGTTGTTGAAAAAAAATTCATGTTAATTCTTTGTAGATTAATCTTTCAGAAGGGCATATAAAACAAATTTACTCACAGCGTCTTCTTGACATGATGTTATCCACGTGGAAATGTACTGTTTGTTGTTTGCGACGTATAACGTGGGTGGACATTATGCAAATGTTACTTAGTGCCGTGGATCCATAACAGAAAAAGATCCAAATTGTTGACGACTCGTTTAGGCGAATATAAGCCGAATTCTTTTTTCTTCATTTATCGTGTTACAACTTTGAAGATAGTTTATGTTCACATACATGACACACTGCATGAAAAGGCATAATGGGGGCACTTTAAGCACATTTCACCACTTTATAGAGTCACTCTTGTTTTATATAGTAAAATATAAAAAAATCATTGATATCCACAAAGTAAAAATTAAGCAACACAAGCTCTTTTTTGAATGATCACCTTCAAAATGTTCACTGACAAAACATATTCTTTCTTGTTAATGTGCCCAGGTGCTACTTTCCCTCACTAATCCAAATATTAGTTATAAAGGTTATATTGAGAAAAAAGCACTTTCTAGATCCAGTAAATGGTCACCATATTTTAGGCACCTTTTTATCTTTTTCACTTTTCAACTGTCCTGCAGTATGACAAATTAATGTTTTTTTGTTTTTTTTAGTAAAATACAAAAATACATTTGCTATTATGAACCAATAAAAAAATAGAAATAGAATAAAATGCATGTGGAGTAGGGCTGGGCGATAAATCACTAATGATAATTATCTATGATAAAATAAAAAGTGCAACAAAGTGGAGCAAAACAGTGAAATTAAGATACAAAGCGACTTACAAATGAGGACAATGGAAGCAATTAAAAATCAACTAAAGAACAATGATATACAAGTGCTATGACAAGTCTCAGTTAGCTTAACACAGTAGATGTAGCAACGTTTTTTTTATTATATAATACAAAAAAAAAAAAAAAAAGAGAATACTAAAAGAATAGAGAAAACTAGTATTAGTGACCTTTTTGCTTTTGTTAATTGCATAATAAATGAAGAAAACAGAATACAAAAGGATTAGAAAAAGTGTAAGTTAAAAAAAATAATATGTGCAAGTCTAAAAAGGGTTTTTGAATTAGATAGATTAGAATTAAAATAGATAAGTGCTTCACTACATGGTGAAATTGTGAGGGGGGTTGATGGAACCACAAGCAGTTCTGTCTTGGAAAAGTTGAAGGTGATGATCCTTCATTCAACAAGAAATATCTATTAGACAAGCTGAGATGCAAACAGCTATTGTCAGATCATCAGGAAGTAAAGAGATTGAGTGTCATCAGCATAGCAGTGACATGAAAAGCCATGTTTCTGAATGACAAAACCTAGTGATGCCATGTAGACAAACTGAGCCCTGAGGCACCCCAGTAGTTAGATGTTGTGACTTGGACACCTCTCCAAGATACCTTGAAAGATCTATCATATTCACTTATTTACAGCGCAAATCCGTGAATTAATGTTCCGAAGTAAAGTAAACTTTAACGGACACTGTGTAGGGTACAATGTTGATTGGGAACACAGCCCATGCACGGAGCTCTCTTCTAAT
>JAUCMT010000002.1:3829515-3842383 GCA_032357475.1 Enteromius thamalakanensis
GTCCATGTGCACAGTACAGTTCTAATCCGATTCACGATCAGATTAAGATAATTTGCGCATGAAAACGTGGCTAGTGTTACAAGGTCTCAGGTGTGAACGGGGAGCAGGTGTGTTTAATTTGCTGTCATAATTTGCTGAAATCTCTGAGGACCTGAAAAAAAGAATTGTTGTTGTACGTAAAGATGACATAGGCTTTGAGAAGATTGCCAAGACCCTGAAAGTGAGCTGCAGCACGGTGGCCAAGACCATACAGCGTCTAAACAGGACAGGTTCCACTGAGAAAAGATCGACCAAAGAAGTTGAGTGCATGTGCTCCGCGTCATATCCAGAGGTTGTGTTTGGGAAATAGACGTAGGGGGGTCAGCCTGTAAGTGCTCAGACTATACGCTGCACATTGCATCAAATCGGTCTACATGGATTTCATCCCAGAAGGAAGCCTCTTCAAAAGATGATGCATAAGAAAGCTAGCAAACAGTTTGCTGAAGACTAAGGATATGGATTACTGAAACTATGTCTTGTGGTTTGATGAGACCTAGATAAACATATCTGGTTCAGATATGGTGTCAAGCATGTGTGGTGGCAACCAGGTGAGGAGCCATGGTCTGGGGCTGCATGAGTGCTGCCAGCACTGGGGAGCTAGTTCATTGAGATAACCATGAATGCCAACATGTACTGTGACGTATTGAAACAGAGCATGATCCCCTACCTTCAGAGACTGGGCTGCACAACCCCAAACACACCTTCAAGACGACCACTGCCATGATAAAGAAGTTAAAGGTGCTGGACTGGCTAAGCATGTCTCCAGACCTAAACCTTATTGTGCATATGTTGGGCATCCTCAAACAGAAGGTGGAGGAGCACAAGATTTCTAACATCCACCAGCTCTGTAATGTAGTCATGAAGGAGTGGAAGAGGACTCCAGTGGCAACCCATGAAGCTGTGGTGAACACACGCCCAGGAGAGTTAAGGCAGTGCTGAAAAATAAAGGTCGTCCATAGAGAATATTGACACTTTGGTCCTATCTACAGACCTCATGTGATTTAGAAATGAACCCCCAAATCCAAACTTTGTGAGGCGCAGTCGCTCGGTAGGTAATTTTTACCTTATAGATTACAGATATGGATGATTCACACAGTATTAAGGTCACGGACAACCTCTGCAATTATTACAAATTACTCGAGGTGACCAGGTAATGCTAATCCTGTGCATTTGGGCCCAATTTGGTCAGTTTCACTTCAGGGTGTACTCACTTTTATGGCTTAAATTTACCGTATTATACAAGCTGTACACTCTCTACTTTACATTGTAGCAAAGTGTAATTTCTTCAGTTATCACATGAAAAGATAAGAATAAAATATACACAAAAATGTGAGGGGTGTACTTACTTTTGTGAGATATTGTATCTATCTATCTATCTCTACAGTATCCATCCCTCTCTTTCTCTCTAATTCTGATCATGTTATTTGGTTTTCTAGCCGGTTGGTTGGTCGTGTTCTGGCTGCACGTATCTGAATAAGCCGACCCGTCCGGGCTGTGAGATGTGCGGCACGGAGAGACCTGACAACTATACAGTGCCTGACCTGTACCAGCCGGACGAGGCAGAGACCAGGAGACTCCAGCAGGAGGAACTCGCCAGCCTGCAGTATGAGCAGGTTAGCTGAGAAGACAGACACCCTAACATACTGGACTACAGTGAACTGTTAAAACGGACTGTGGGATAAAAACCGCTAAAAAACTCCAGGTTCACATCCGGGAAGCAAACTGTGGAAATACATAGGGTTATATCTGCATCAACAAAGCTTTATTGTTTAAAAAGATGAATCGAAAGCAAAAACGGGGAACAAGTGTCTTTATATGGATGTGCTTTCCAGCAAAAAGTTTATTGATCAAGTGAACAAAAATGAATGTTTTAATCATTAAAGCAAATTAATTAATTTTATGCATGAATAAAAAAATCCAAATGAGGATTGTTTTTTCTATCTTTTAATTTTTTGGTGAAATGTGGGTCTTAAAGGATCCTGTTGAGAATTTAGAGAAAAATCAAGATCTTTTTGGTTCCTAATAAGTCATTAAATAAGTCTATTAATATAATAAAGTACTATGTTAAATTAACATTTTTATATAATTATTTCAGTATTATTAATAGTTAATATTAATATCAATATTAATAGTAATATATTAAATATATAAATATTTAATTAACATTTTTATATAATTATTTCAGTATTATTAATAGTTAATATTAATATTAATAGTTATATATTAAATATATAAATATTTAATTAAAGACTTCTTTAGTGATTATTAGTCACTTAAAAATAAAAATGTAATTTTTAGGGTCCTATTAGATGTTATTGATAAATGATACACACATATTCTGCATATATAATGTAACTTATACATTTAATTTTTCTTTAGGACAAATTTAAATGATTAGATTTTTAGAGGATTCTATCTTGTGGAAGCATATTTTACAACAGTGGCTTTTCGTTTTTTATTTATTAAAACTGCATACAAAAAGGAAATATAATGCACATGGGCTGTCCGTTTCTTCATGTAGTCTGTAAACGATGAGCGGCAAAGGAACTTCCAACAGATCCTGGAAACGGATGCTCGCAGTCTGGTGGGGAACGTGGATGAGCTGGATTGTGCCATCTGCTTTTGCACCATTGAGCCAGGAGAGGGCGCCGTGCTGAGAGAGTGCCTGCATAGTTTCTGCAGGTGCTGGGAGACTGTTTATCTGTTGTAACTACAAACAGGAAGTTCCACAGCTCCCAAACACACTGAAATACAGCTTTCTATATCCTGCAGGGACTGTCTGAAGGAAACGATTGTGAACTGCACGGATGCCGAGGTGGCTTGTCCTTATAGAGACAACGCTTATTCCTGTAACTGCAAGCTTCAAGATAGAGAAATCAAATCAGTAAGATCTCGCATGCAGAATTATTTAACAATGAATCATTGCGCTTACCTGTTCACTTAATAAAACGCACCCAACTATTAACGTTTCCTCCCAGCTTCTCTCTCCGGAAGAGCACCAGAAGTTTCTAGAACTGCGTCTGAACATCGCAGAGTCCCGCAGTGAGAACAGCTACCACTGTAAGACGCCCGACTGCGCCGGCTGGTGCATCTTTGAAGACGACGTGAATGAGTTCACGTGCGACATCTGCAACGAGACCAACTGCATCCTCTGCAAGGTGAACACAAAATTTGTTTGGCTGAAGTTCAACCAGAAATGAATGCTCTGTCAGTAACCCTCATGTTGTTCCAAACCCTTAAGACCTTTGTTAAAATCCGAGCGCTCTCAGACCTTGCATAGACAGCAAGGATCCTATTTTGCGCACAAAAATCCCACTGATGGACTATTTTGCCGATGTCCTAACTACATTTTTGGACATTGATCTTGGTAAAACCATTTTCTGATTATGGAGGGTCGGAGATATCGCTGACTTAATAAAAATATCTTAAATTGTCTTCTGAAGATAGGTTTGAAATAACATGAGGGTGAGTAATTAATGACTAAATGTTTATTTTTTTTTGAGAACTATCACTTTAAAGTCTAGTTTTGAAGTGCATTTAACGGTGACCTAAAGGACTCTGCATGTGCATGTCAAGGCTATTCACAAGGGAATGAACTGCAAGGAGTACCAGGATGATCTTCGCATTCGAGCGCAGAATGACGACGCTGCCCGACAGACCGCACAGATGCTGGATGTAAGTGAAAATCGCATACGTTGGCCTTTTTCGGCGATATTTGAAATTATTGCAGTTGTGAAATAGCACTGAGGATTGGAATTGTAAAAAACATCTTACTAGTAGGGCTGCACGATATATATCGTACGATATATTACGCGCATCTCATCAGTAAAGCCGGTTCTTTGATTAGCGCTGTAATCTCCGTCACCTGTATTTAGAAGGAACGCCAGTTTATGTACAGAGCCATAGAGGGCTGAGAAGCTGCGCAGTTGAATCACCCGCGAAACTCAACGCGCAGCTTCTCAGTTATCTATGGCTCTGTGTATAAGACTTTACTTTAAAGGCTTTACTGATAAGATGCGCATAATATATCGTACGATATATATCGTGCAGCCCTAGTATACACACACACACACACTCACATACATCCCTTACTTTGCATTTTATATGCAAATGACTGAGAATTTACTGACATATGTAAAATATGTAAGACGTAAGCATAATCACTTTCTGTAGTTGAATATTGACTTTCTTTAATTGCACAAATTTGATGTTTTATTTCCTGATGCTCGGTTTACCTTTATTTATTTATTTTTTTTATTTGCTTGTGTTTACTTAATAATAAAATTATTGTGTATATAAAAAAAATTCTGAATCATTAAAACGTCGATTTCAACCATTGTTGGGGACTCCCAAAAACAAAATATGAACCTTGAATCACCCACAATAGAGGCCATTTTACTGTGGGTCAAGAACCTAAACAGCCAATAAGAATTCAATACAAATGCAAAACAGCCATACCGAATCATATTCTGCATCATCTCTGTCTTCATCCTCCTCTTCCACGTTTTCATACAGGCAGTCATAGCCAAGCACTCTGCCCGGATCCAGCAGCTCATCTCCCTCACCATCATCAGCTCCCACGAAGAAGCGTGGGTGATCCAAGTCCTCGTGCACAGACATGTTCACCCCAGACAGCTGTCAGTCGCTCAGCAGAGGTTCATATGAAGGTTAGAGCTGGTAACATCCAACTTCACAGGCCTCTTCCTTCTCGTTACAGCCGCTCATCTTTACCACCTCTCTCTTCAACACAGCACAGATAACAACAGCTGACTCAGGGGCAGCTTCTACGGTTATCTTTTGCTCACCCAGCCAGCCTTTCTGTTGAAATTATTTTTTTTAAACAACCGATTGGTTGGGCTTTGAAAGTTGCACCGTGTGATTGATTTGACACACAACATTTGTAATTGTAAAATCTTCTGTTGAAAGTTTATTGGACTTACCTCTCAGATGTGTTAGAGTAATCCCTAAACGACCACAGATTTAGGAGATTCTCTTGTCCTGCAAAACAGAAAAAGATCAAATATGATCCACTTTATAAAATCCACTTATAAAAAAAGTGGGAAGTGGGTTACAGTAAAAAAAAAACTGGCAGAACAGGGTTATTTCATGCTATGCATTTATTTTCAACAGAGATGGCACTTCTCTTAAAATAAACACTGGCAATTGTGAACAGTACAACATGAACTCAATAAGATAAGGCAAATATCTGACCTTCTTTCCGGCACCCAAACAAAATTTAATGATTGCTTCAAGTTCCACTTAGAGTCACTTTATTATGGCAAAGGTTAAATTTCCTAAATCTTTTTAAGGTGGTTTACAGGTAGGCTAAGTATTGCACACGTGCAGAACATTTTCAGTTTGAGAGGTTTTTTTTGTTTGTTTTTTTGGGGAAGCAGGGGGGGAAGCAGGAAGCTGCCATCACAGATAAGAATCCCCTTTGCAGAGCAAAGCAAGGAATTGATAAAAGAAATAAATTAAATCTGTAGTTAACATTTTCATAAAGTAATTAAATTTACACATTTTTCTCAGTACCTTTAACCAATTACAATTACATTTATTTTGGACTTCAATAAATAATTCTGTTACATGTAACTAGTCAGTTCCAAACACTGTTTATAATCACAGTTTACTGTGTTGACGTGGTTGAATTAGGTATTTCACTAACCTATTTGTGAAGTACTTCCAACAGAAACAGAATACTGTTTTTTGCATGTTATGCATGTACTGCATGTTTTTCTACAGCAAATTGACTGAATCTAGTAAAAGAGGCGTTTCATTCAAAAATAAACACTGACATTTGGAGGGGTGTGGTTAAGGATGTCATGCTCACACCCAAGTGCTCAAACTGACATCATCCGAGAAGGACCGATATTTTAGAGGATAGAGCCATTTTCAGATTAGGATTAAAGATTACAAAAGTAGCAACGTGCGCTAACAAAATAAATATATAGTCAATCTTGATTTCATGCATACTTTATAAAAAAAATTAATAAAATAAATAAATTATTAAAAGATAAAGAAATCAATTTTACAATTTTTGGACCACTTGAGATAGACTGCCCCCTATATAAATAAAACGTTGATGTTGAACAAAAGATATGTAAATAAATGCATATATGTGAATAAATAAATCATCTATGCTATCTGTTGTCTACCCAAAGGGAATGGTGAAGAACCATGTCACCCTGCCTGAGAACATAAACAGAGCACTGCCATAATCCTAGGACATCTGTCACTGACAGCACCTGTCTGACAATTCACACACAACACATCACATACACAGACCATACAACAGCACATCTCATCATATACACAACATACCACAATACATCAAACACAACAACACATTACATGTACACACACACATCAAATCAAATACACACACACAAAAAAACACTTCACATACACAAAAATATCACATCATTTACACACTTTACATACACAACACAAAAAACGGAAATGATGCCTTGTTCCTCAAACACCACTAAACAAATAACATAAGTATCAAGTAACGGCACCAAAGTCAGATAAACACCACAATCTACTTGGAGTCCATTAATTGTGAAAAAATTAATATTATAGAACTTTCATTAGACTGCTTCGAAGATTCACTTTGTTAAATTACTGCTCGATCAAAGTCACACAGTCATTTAAAAGCCAAATCTGTCTGACAGCATATGTATAGGCCATACAGGATTATTATCGATTCAAATGCATTAGTAATGCAGGAAAAGTCAAGGCAGGAGGTCAGTCATGTGCAGTTTGATGTCTCACTTTTAGCAGCTAATGACTCTTCCTGCACAAACAAAACACGTGCGTGATAAACAGCGAAGACTTTATATTCTTACCTGCTCAAAAAGAGACGGAAGTGAAGTCCAGAGATGTGGGCTGCTATGTTAGCTGTTCACACACACAGATATACTGAATGAGGAGAGCAAACATTAGCATTCATGCTAAAAGCACCAGCAGCAAAAATCATCATCATCATTCTCCTTCAACTAACGGGCACGAACACAAATAATCATTCTGCTACTCTGCAGGCCTCTGCGATTTTTCACCAAGGATGTATTACACCCATCTATATGCCTGCTGCATGAGTGTACTCAAGTTCAAGCTTTAAAAATAAAAAAACACCAGTAAAAGCTGCATGGCGTCAGGTGTGACGTCACCGCGAGGGCGGGGATACGGGGAAGGTGTTTTCCAATCAGCGGCTGTTTTCAAAGTATGCTTGTCGTTAAACAAGGTAAAATAAAACTTTGCTAAGTGCCAGTTTAAAAACACCACATGAAATATGTAATTTTCAGGTCAGCAATAACTTTCAAACATTTATTTTCTACATTATGCAACCTGAATAATTTTCTAATACATTGTATTAGACACAGCGTAAACTATACACTGTACAGAAATTCATAGACTGAAAAAAAACCCTCACCTCTGGTGTGTTACAGATTTAAAAAAAAACTCTGTCACAAAATTGTAGTAACTAAGGATGATGTGAGGATCTAACTGCTGCAAATTAGTTTTATTAACACAAACTCTAGAAATAGGAACTGAACAGAACAGCAGGCTAAAAACGCTTAAAGGGATTATTTCACCCTAAAATTAAAATTCTCACCAGATTGCTTATTATGATAAACTGGATTTTAAAAGTGAAGTTTAAGGCATAGTCTTGATGACTGAAGACGATCCTCAAATCAATGATTTATTGGTTACACCCCAGTTTGTTATTATAGAGACATCGACTTTGGCCAATGAAAGCTGCTGAGTCCAGATTTTCCGCTGCAGTCTTTGCCAGACTAAGGGTGGTTGACCAAGTTGATATTGCTTGGTTGAGTGTCTGTAGGCCAGTATGGTCAGCACAAAATGAGAACATTACAATTCAGTTAAGTTTATGGATTAAAAACGCATATGCACATAATTAACCCAGTCAAAATGGATTATTTTTTCTGAACTCTTGTTTTAAGAAAAAAAAAGAGAAATACAATTAGAAACCCATAATGCCTTCAGGACCGAATTTGGTGACCCCTGCCGTAGAGCATGCTGGCCCTCGTAGAGTTTGAATTAAACTCAACCGACTGTAACGTTCTGCTTCTTCAGGTGTGTGTAATGTTTTAACAAATGTCAAGAGCCAGGGGCACAATAAAAAGGACCAATAGACAATAATAGAATAGAATATAGAATAATAGACAACAGCAGATAAATACTTTTAACTACTCTTGCACAAATACTTCACTGTATAAAAGAAATAAAGGCAATCTGGTGTATAATAAGCAAATACATAATGATGTTTTTAAAGTTTAAGCCTCTTTGGCAATGAGACAATGATTTTATTTTATTTCAGTAGTGTGACTGAGTCAGTTGTAGGTGTTAGGTGTAACGTTATTACTTATAAATCTTTATCACTCATAAATTATTTTATTTAAATAACTGAAATACAACTTATTTGTCATATTTACTCTGTAATGAGGTATTAGCACTTCTCCCTTAAAGGAACAGTTCACTCAAAAATGAAAATTCTGTCATTATTCACTTAACCTCCTTTCTTTTTTCTGGTTACAAACTTTCTTTAAAATATCTTCCTTTGTACAAAGAAATTCATAGAGATTTGTAACAGAGTTTTAATTTTTGTATGAACTTTTCCTTTAAGAATACCAGTTTACATATAGGCTACATTTACATACAAGTATACATGAACTTTATATAAATATTATTGACATTATCCCAATTTAACACAAAATATTTTCCTTTCCCTTGTTAGAGAAATTGTGCAGAAACAGGACATTTCTAATTTAAAGACAAACCGTTATCTGCATTGTGCCCCTTGATATCTGTACACATTCTTGAATGACCTAAACATCTTGTGAATACTTTATAAAAATAATATCATATCATATCATGTCGTGTAAACGTCTCTCCACAACAAAAACATAATGTCAGGTCATGGTTCTCACTAGTATTTCAATACTTTACTTTAATTCTATAATGGCAAAAAAATACAGTAAAAATCATGTAGTTAGTTAAAGCCATGTAATCATACAGATGGTGAACACTGTTTACTGCAATAATTATAGCACAATAAGGTAGTTTTGTATGTTGTTTGAGGGTTGGGATAATCTAGATAGAGCTAGGTACAGCTTTTTTTGCATTTGGCCATCTGAAAATGTTCAGGTTACAGACACTCTCTGTTTAAATCTTGATTAAAAGTAAAAGTGAAGTGACTTGTGGCCAGGTATGGTAACCCATACATCAATTTGTGCTCTGCATTTAACCCATCTAAGTGCACAAACGCAGCAGTGAACACACAGACCGTGAACACACACCCGGAGCAGTGGGGGGATCGGTTTCTTGCTACAGATGTTCACCCTCAGTCGTGGTATTGAAGGTGGAGAGACTGCTTGATATTCACTCCCACCACCTACAATCCTTGCTGGACCTGGGACTCGAACCCACATCCTTCGGGTTACAAGTCCAGTCGTGAAGACATTCTTTAGGCAAGCATTCATAAAATGCATATCATAACCTTATAATTCAGTTGCATCTGATCAAATGCACATTCTTTTGCTCTTTTTTTTTCTTGGTTGGTTGGAACAGCAGCTACACTAATGTTCTACTTAAGTATTATTTAAGATCCACAGCGTAAAGTTTCAATGTTACATATTAAACACACTTTTCTCTACCTGATTAGCAGACAACTCAATAATTCATGTTTTACCTCAATCTTGCATCTTCATGCAAGAACTTTGCAAACTAATCCTATGTTGATTAAACTGGACTTCTTGTTGGTGAAACACACATCACACTTCTAGGGGTATGAGGAGTGTATGGAGAGACAGTCACAGGAGTCACAACACACATCTTTAGTGTTTAACCACCGTATCCTAAACCTTATTTAGCAAACACTGGGATGTGAGTACAAAAAGGACAAAAGAACAACTTTCACAGGTGTGGGTGTAAGCAGGGACAGTCAAGGACTCGAGTGCGGGGTTTCACTGAAAGCTCAAAAATAAAAACAACAAAAAGCATCTACCCCCATAGCACAACAATAACATAGCAAAGAGCACATGCATGGCCAGGAATTCATCCTACCATGTTCTCAGACGCAGACACACAGGAGTGTGTTTCTGTCTATCAACACTATAAAGAAACTCACTGACAAGACCCAACACCATAAAACAAACTATCCTGTCAGCCAGAGAGGTGGCTTGGGGTCAAAAATAATATTTTTGGCAAATAGTGTAAGCAGGGTTTGGAAGGATTACATTTAATCAGGATACAAAAATCAAGTAACTGTAATCCGTTACAGTACATAAAAAACTAACTATTCAGATTACAGTTACGTTTGGAAAAAATGGGAGTAATATTAGGATTACATTTGTAATACTAAAACCTATACCCCTTACAAAAATGAACCATGGTTTCATTGTAGTAAAAGTGGTGACATGTTTTTGGCATATTGATTAACATTTTATGTTCCATAGTTACAATTTAAAATGACTCAGTTATGGACTTTCTTCTACTTCTTCTTATACTGTTTTTGTAACTGCAAACACACATCTTTTCCCTATATACTCTTTCATCTAATGGTGATATCAACAACATAATTAACTGCTCTGTAAAATATACAATAATTATTGCATATGTCAATACTTTGTCATACTTTTTTCTATTTTAGTTATTTTAATACACACACAATCCTCATTAAACACCGCACGTGCTCTTGGGAGCTGTTCACTCACTCGTTTTAAATAGTGAAGTTTTAAAAAAACATTAAAAACAGCAAAACTTCATTTTGGGTGAGCTATTCATTTAAATATGCAAACTCTGGCGGTGTCTCACAGAAGCCGGAACTACTTCCCTCTATGTTTTTGTCTACGACGAGTCACGCAGGTGCTGGGCTACTCCGCAGCGGTTCCTAACAAAACCAGTCTAAAATAGTCCAATTATAAAAAAAAATATATTAAAAAATATATTACGTGTACTGTAGTGATTCAGGATAAACCAAAAACACAGTTTGGATAATGTATTTATAAAGCACTCACTTATTATGAAAATTGTGTAAATTATGAACACAAAAAAGTTACGGATTTAAAAAAAAATCAATGTACAAAACATCTGGAAAGGTGAAAATTACTACGACAACAACAACATAATAAATTTCTCTTAAAAATATGCATTTTCAAATTCTTACAAATTTTTTCCCAGCTATGTTATTTTACTTTTTCTCACTAAAGACCACGTGTGCTTATGGGATTCGGTTCACTCATTATTCGCTCGTTTTGATTTAGACATGACCGAAAGAGTCATGACTTCAGTAATTCGCCCCATCGATTCAGACAGTAACTTCAAATCATAGGAATAAAAAGATTCAAACGAATTTGTGAATCATTTGTCTGATTCATTAAAAAGAATCTGTTCAAAATCGCGAATCGGACATCAGCAGATTTTCCCGCCTACACGCAGAAAGAGTGAGTCATTTCTGCCCGGTTTTCTCGCTGGCGGTTTCCTCACGTGCCTCCCGCAATCAACTTCTGCTAAACGTATGCCTTTTATTTTTATAATCTATACTAATACGATTTAATTAATCGGTCTTTAGTTATACAAATGAAAGACACGACTAAAGGGAAAGTTTACTCGTTAGTATCAAATATTTAGCCGATAATTGCTAAGATGCCATTTTCTTCTCGCGGCCTAATTTAACGTTAGCCGTTTTTGGTGGTAGCTAATACTTACCTAGGTTTAATTATTTGTATTTAAAGTGGTTTATATTACTGTAATATCAGAAACGGTGCTATCCGCTGCATTTGTTTGATTAACGTTAACGTTAGATATTATGGCGTTAACATGACATGAGCTGCTTGAAAGGGGTTGAACCTCGTGTAGAAACCATAATGAGCGATTAAAATAGTTTAATTCACAAATTTTACAGAAGTTAATTCTAATGTATTTCACTGTCGACATTGTGTTTTCTGTCACAGATCTTGAAGATATTTTACGTTAATAGACGTACGTAATCTCTCCGTTGCAGCTGCTCGTCATGGATGATTGGGAAGAAAATCAGGTAAAGGCCGTGCACACTCATCCTCTTATGGTTTGAAATTCATTGTTCAAACGAAGATGTTATTTTTGCTTGCTTCAATACTATTAGAAAAAATTAGTCGCGTTTTTTTATACATGTATGTTGTTTGTGAGAAGGGAGTTTGGCAGAATTTCCTACGGTTGGCATTTGGTAGGCGCTTTTATCCAAAGCGACTTGCACTGCGTTCAAGATATGTCGTTTCATAAACTCCTATGACTTGCGAGGTTAACCAGTGTTGCAGTGTAAAGTAAAGCAGGTACATTTTGTAAGCGTTCTATGGTAGAAATCAAACCTAAATATCTAACCTAGCAATTTCTTAGTAATTTACAGATTTAGAGATTACAGATTTCAGAACCTAAAATGGATGTCAGATAAGGGAGACATTTAAAATGTGTGCTGGATTTGCTCCAGAAACATGATTGAAAACAAATTTTACAAGTTTAAACTATGATAAGTAATTATAAATTTAAACGAAAAGAATATCGTTAAGCACGAATAAGTAATGTTACTTAATTTGTTCAACCTTTTACAGGGACCTGTTGTATCCTGCAGTTCAAGCCTTGGTAAGTGTTTATATCTTGTCACTTTTGGCAGAATCCTCGCATCTCCAAAACCCGGTATATCTTGAGTTATTAAACATATCTATAGTGAAAGTGGGTATTATAATTTATTAGGGGTGTGCCAAAAAATCAATTCACAGAAAAATCTAGATTCTCATTTGCAACGATTCAGAATCGATCTGAAATGTCCAAG
>JAUCMT010000002.1:3892436-3908879 GCA_032357475.1 Enteromius thamalakanensis
CCGAGGTGCAATACAGCAACACAAAACATTGAGAAGTATTGACTGAACCAATGGCTCCGTGGCCTCAGATCTTTGGAAAAGTTTGACTTGTGGTTTGTCCTTTTTAAAATAACAGATCTTTTTACTTTCTTCAGAATCAAACATCTAAATCATATTAGTGTACGTACTATTATGGTAATTTCAGCACTGTTAAAAAGACAGTTGATTTTAAAATTGGAGTTTAGTCTGTTTTTATATGCAAGTAAGATGTGTTACAATTGTAGCAAATTATCTCAAAGAATCAAATCAGAATTATTTAAGATAGGGAATTTGAACAGAATCACTGTTTTATGGCTGGTCATGTAGTCAGTCTGTGATTCACTGAACGAGCCGTATAACCTCAACTCTGCATCGGATATTAAAATCCAGATTATAGTGTAAACACTATTAAGCATAGTAACAAGATCAACGGTTTAAGACAATAACTTGTAGGTATGGCTTTATTGGATAAACCTATAAGACACATAAACTAAACTAACTCATAACAACATGCATTCACACATTCATACAAGTTGCAGGAAGAGAGAAACTGAGGTAAGTTTCTCTGAAGTTTAAGAGAATGAAAATGTGAAATCCCTATTTTACAGCAATAGGTGCCATTGCATCAACTTCCATCAATCAAAAGATTAACTCTCGCATTGAGTTTGTCAATGAGGTTAACATTTGTATCAAAATCATGACTAAAAGCCAGTTGAAAATTGACTAAGAGCTGAGGCTAAGAGTGTAATTTGAATAGAGTCTTGAGCTTTTAATCTGTGGACATGTTTTAACCAATATTTCTCCTCCCAAATCATGAATCTAAATGTTACCTTTATCAATCACATAGTCTGAATTTTCCTGCATTTGCAGAATATAATTGGTATAATTCTCATTAGGACAGATGATATGTTGGGTAAAGATGGTAAACACATGGAGTATTTTAGCACTGTGCACCTAATGTGAACTTCAGTTGAGGGTAAAGCTAGTTCACATTATTAGTAGATCCCACACACTCCACACAAAACACAATCGTCTGTTCTAATGAGACAAAGGGTTTACACACCTTATTAAATTAAAAAATATATATTTTTTGTGCATTTTTTTGTGTTTTCAACATATCACAACTTGTAAATGACTTGTAAATTAATTAACTAAACATAATAATCACTCATTAATCATTTGTGAATGTTTTGTAGATGCATATTTCATCATTAACCAATCTCTTATAAATTACTTATAATCCGCTATTCTAAAGTGTTACCAAATTGTCATATCCATCACCATGCTAAAATCTTTGAGAGTTGTCATGATTGAAAAAATGTATTCAATAAACAAACACATAATGTGTTCTGAGCCACACAATGCAGTATTATGTTGGCAAACATTCACATTAGCACACCTTTTTTTGTCAGTGACTTAGAAACCGTATTGAAACTGCTGGGAGTGACATTCTGTGGACAGGAACATACAGACTGGGAGCTCATTGTATCGTCAGAGACACACTGGGCATTTGCCAAAGTCAGCAGTGTCCTATCTGAAACAGAGCGAATGTGAGATAGCAGGTGCATTATGCAAATGCATTTTCACCAGAACTAGTTCACGTAATGAGTCCTGATGCTCTTTTCACAGCTCAATCACAGTTTGATCCATTTCTTTATTTTAAGACAGTCTGTTTCTAAAATAACCTTCAACCTCATAACTACAGCAGCAGGTTAATTTCTGTCCTCATTTTCTAAACTTAAAATCTCTGCTGTAACCCAGTTTTTAGCCGCGGCTAAATTTGATGTCCATTATTTCTCTACCAGTGTTTGAGAAAGTTACTTTCATAAGCAATACATTACAATGTTGCATTACTCCCTGAAGTGTATATAATACTTAGTTACATCTATGGTAATTAATGTGTTACATTACTGATGCATTACTTTTTCTCACATGGGCTCAGCTTGCTAAGAGAACTGCATACTGAAAGAGGACCCTCTCAACATTTTCTGGTGACATACTAAATGCAGAGGTTCATTTCACTGTGCTTTTTTAGTAGTATGCAAATACTCATGCTAAGCGTTTATCTTGAATCTCTTCATATGAGCACAGGTCCTGAAACACATAGCTCAAAGTTATGAAGGCTTTTACATGGTTTAACAGGAACTGACTAACTGGAAGCTTAATCATTAGTACTGTGAGGAAAACACAGCAAATAATCACGTTATAGTCTTACTGTATACTTTCTTTTATGCTGTAAACCTGACGACTTAGTGGACAGATGCTGATGATCTGAACTGACTCTTTGAAGCTCTACACACATTTTGCTCTACAAGGTTTTAAGACTGCTGGATGCAGGTATGAATACTTTTCATACATTTATCAGTGCATTTTCATCATAAATGTGCTTTTTCTTTTTTATTAACTAAATAGGGACTTCGGTTTAGAGGTGTGTTGGATTAAAAAAATTTAAATTTTTTATACAATATATTAATAACAGGGGTGTCATGTAAATGTAACAGGTGCTGGCAAGTAAACACCCAGCATTTGTGTCTAGTCGATCAGGTTTGGGCTTTACAGTGGAGCATTAATGCATTATTATTTATGCTGATAATGTCTTTATGGTGCTAGCCAAATATGTTGCCAGCCAAGCAAATGTCCCACTCTAATAAAGTTTTTTTGTGCTGTTTTGGCAATGCTACTAAACAAAATGGCTATGGTCCAGCACTTCACAAATTACAAATCCCAACCCTGCTCCTGGAGTACTACTGTACCTTCCTGCTGACTTCAGTTCCAGCCCTGCTCCAACACACCTGCCTATATTTTTCAAGAATACCTTGATGAGCTGGTTCAGGTGGGTTTGATTAAGGTTGGAGATTAACTGTAGGAAGCTAGCGCTCCATGAGCAGGGTGAGTCCTCCATAGACTTTAACTGCTGCTCATTGAATTGTGACTCATTTCGATAGAGTGCTTCAGGGAAGACAATTTTTGTTGGCCAACAACTGGAAACAAGTTGCCCTTCTATCACTTACAGTCCGAGCTGAGTAGATGACTTAAAACTGTAATGACAAAAAATACAGTAAGTAAAGTAATCCATTGCATTACATGTTTTAGTTAATATAGCCAGACTCTGTACATTAAATTTCTTTTGACCTATCTCAGTTTTTAAATCGGATAATCTTATATCATACTGATATAAAAATACAAAGAGTAAGAAAATATACTCCATTTGTTGTTTTCAACAACATTAAGTGCATTTAAAAAAGCTAATAATTAAATAATTTAAATGTTAAATTTGAAAAGTAATACATGGTAAAATAAATGAGTGATAATTCAAATAAAATCAGTAGTTGATGCATTGTTGAAACACTTGAGAAAAACCTTAAATAATATAAATCCAGTGATCAAATCCAGTGATCAAATCAGACCTTCTCTGTTAATGTCCACAAAACTACAAGTCTTTCTAAATGTACAGTTCAAAAAACATTCTGTAACCTTCAACTTTTCTCACATTTTCTCAGTTTAGTATATAAAATTGTAATCAAGAAATATATCTTTATAATGTCACATAACTTTGATAGGATAATGAAGCTATGTAACGAATTAGGTTGAATAGCTGTTAAATTTAGATACACAATAATACCAATTTAGGTCAACCATTTACCAATGCTTCATTTTGTTAAGTCAAGATTGCATTAGCAATAAAAAAACAACAACACTTACATGGTCAGGTCAAAGAGTAATTTTTGGCCCCAAATTTGTATCAATTTCACTGGTAATCTGCATGAAGAAGTTTTGGGTATAATATGTCACAGTTTACTTTATTTTGCTATCCTGCACCCTAGTCTTAAGGCTTTCACAACCTCATTTTGTGTGTAAAGACACTCTTACAAACCATTCTAAGGGCAACAACTTAAATAAAGATTGAGTTATCAAAAGTGACGCAACCATGATGTAGTCCATTTTCAGGCCATATAGCCTCTACTCAGACTTCTAAATTTTGGTTAAAACATTTTGTTAAATTGTGAAGATTATCAGGTTACACTTTATTCTATTAACAATAACTTTGCAACTGCAACTACAGTACATGTCTTCTAATTCTCAGGGTAGGGTAGGTTTTGGGTTAGCAGAATAAGTTGACATGTACTAGCAAAGTTACTCGTAGTCAGTATGTTGGGGATCAATTAAAATACATAATCCAAAAGAAAATGGAAAAATTGTTTATTAGTGGAAAAATGGGTGATACAACATTTGGGTTGGTCCACAAAAATACATCATCCCTGCAGAACTCGATTTATCATAGTCTAATAAATAATGTTAAAATTATCTTTTTGAAAAAAATATTTCTCCAATTCAATTTTTGTGAAAAAATGCAGTTTTTAATAAATGCAGTTTGGGTGCACCAACGATTAATCTGGGTGGACCAGTGACACCCTGGCCCTTATGCTCCTGGGACTTGATCCTTGTGAAACTTGAGCTATTCTTCCAACACAGAGAGATTAGCTATTCTTACAGGAAATAGGAGATCATCATCATCATGGTAAGACTTCCTTCCTCTGCATCCAGCTGCCGTCACCCTCCAGGGCCCATCAGCGCCAGTCTCTTACCAGCCCACAGAAAGAGCTCCCTCTGATTTACCATCTGGAGAGCCAGGGGTCACCTAGACCCGTCTGTTCCAGGAGGTGCTCTAAAATATTAGAATATTACGTTTAATTGTATTGACCTGTATTGGATTACTGCGCTGCTCAAGCTACAGCTCTTCACTGAGAATCAAAATCAGGACAGCTGTCTCAGTCCACACTAGATGGGACAGAATTCTCTAATTGGATTTTACGTCAAGGGAATTCTGAAATCATGAGCCAGATGAGTCTTTCTCGCTCACAGGGAAACCCTTGCCCCAAACTCCCTTCTACTGCCAGAGTGAGCTTTCTCCATTCAGGCACAGGATCGGACACTAATGCAGAGAATCCAGGGATCAAACCTAAACTGAGGCCCAAGCCTCTTGTTCTTCCACCAGTTCCTTCGACTCCAGTTGTAAGCCCCAGCAAGCCGCGGCAGGCGCACACAAGCTGGGTACACAGCGCCAAACAGAAAGAGGAAGCTGGGGCTCCAAGCAAAGCGAAAGAAAGGACGTCCTTTTTGTCTGCTGTTATCGAGCGGACCTCGAAGCTGTATGGATACACACCTGCGCTGCGTCCAGGCTCCCCCGAGGAGACTCCTGCTGATATGACATCTCGTCTAGATGAGGACTGCCGTGACACTTCATCGCTGAAGGCAGAAGCACAGTCTATTGCAACACAGACGGCCATGACAGCCAGACTTAGACCTGCAGTTCCTGTGAAGGTATATATGCTTTTACTAATGCTGCTTGTCTGTCATTCATTCATTGCACAGGGAATTTTGACATGCTTGTGTGTATATCTGATGGGTTTGTTATGAAGTTTACTGCGTATAATTGATTCTAAGTGATTTGCATGTGTTGGACCAGTCTGCTCTGATTTGAAGAAAGCATCTTTGGGATTTGAACATGCTGGATAATGTTTGTTTCTCCACCCAGATGGGCTGATTACAGCTCATATTTGAATACCTCATGTTAAATGGACTAGAACCAATTTTCATCTTCCTACTTTGATTTTTAGAAGTCAGAGAATTGTAAAATGGCCCAACACTATTTGAATTCATATTTAAAACGAGTGAATGTAAAAGTGTAGAGAAAATATCAAGTTATGTGTAATTTATTTCAGCACAACCACAATTTTAGCAAATAGCTTGTGGTCACTCTACTCAGACACATGGGTAAACTTCATACAAACCTAAAATGCACCGAAAGCATTTATTTGATCAGATAATTTGTTTTGTAGTGTCCACATACTTTTTCATGGCCACTGGGCTAATGCTTTATTTCAATAATCCACTTTAGACATTCAGCTAACAAGTAACTTTGCAGCTACATGTCAACTATCAGTCTTGAGACTGTAGACTGTGTTTTTCAAGTAATCCTGAATAGTAGTTACATCTGCTTAACATCTTCTTACACTTTATTTTGATCACAACCTACTGACTATGAGAAACTTTTCCTCTGTATATGTCTGCTTATTCTAACCCTAACCCTACCCTAACAGTCAGCTCTGAGAGTTAGTAGACATGTAGTCGCAAATGAATGAGAAGTTGTTGACATGTAGTTACAAGAAATACAAAGAGAAATACTGATCATTAAAAAACACAATTATGCAGAGACTTTCATACAAGCAACATTCATGTATGCATATATTTATGTATTCATTACTAATTAGTATTAGTGCTGTCATTTCTCTGGCATCTTCAAACAGTGTTCAGTGTTCAGCTTAGCAATTATCAAACAAGGGCTATTGAAATAAATCTCAGAATAATAATATTCTGTAAAATAGCACTGTATACAGTTGTGGATGTGTTTATTGTTGTCAATAAACTACAATTTAATCTTGAGTAATTTAAATTTCAGACAAAACAGGGTAAGAAGTAAAAAAACAAGGAAGTTTGAACTTTGAGTCTTTTTGATAATTACAAGTTCGTATTTGAACCTCTTTTATATACATTTAATTACAGTATTTAGCAGACACCTTCATTCAAAGTGATTTACAAACATGGATCATTGTAGACCAATTTTTTAACAGGAACCAACAATGTATTTGCAGTACACAGCGCCAAGTTTCACAAAGCATCAGACGATGTCAAATGACTAATCGCAAATAATCACATCCAGAATAAAGTTTTCTTTGTATACTGTGTAGCTACAAATAATTAAGTGTATATAAACACATCATGCATATATTTAAAAAAATGTTGTTTATATATAAAATAACATTTAAGAGTATTAATGTATGTACATGTAAATATGTTTTAAAATATTCTGTATGTGTGTATTTATATATACATAAATATAAACAGTGCATGCACATGTATTATGTAAACATTTTTCTTTAAAAATGTAATATGCAATAAATCACAATTAATTATTTTACAGCACTATTATTTATATTTCAAATTGTTTTATATTTAATAAATATCATCTTTGTTTTTATATATACCTGCATATTCCTTGTAACATATTTATGACTATATTTAGTACTTTTTAAAAAATAATATAATTAAAATATTTCTACCATGCATCTGCCAGTGTAACTACATGAGATCTAGCAACCTACAGAGTGCATATAAAGTGACTTAAATATTTTTTTTAGGTAGCCTATATATCACCTTTTATAATCCACATAGTTTAAAGCTAAATTGTCCTAATTACAAATTACATAAATAAATAAAAATAGAAGCAAAGAAAGCTTTTACTGTTCACAATATTTCTGTATACAGTATGTAAGTAAGTAATGCATGTTTTTATCGTTAGGCCTTTTTTTTTAAATATATATAATAGATATAGACGAATATTATCACATTGACCACGCCCCTAAACAGTTGGTATTACAGAAAAGCCCCGGATATCCTCATGAAGATTTCACATCTGGACTTAAAACAGGGTCATGCATGATGACGTCTGAGATATTCTGAGATATGAAGAGGCGCGCGCACTCTCTCTCTCTCTCTCTCTCACACACACACACGCACACACACGCACACACAGGACTGTACCAACTGACACTAGACTGAGGGGAGACCCATCAAACCACACACACACACACACACACACACACTGATGGCTGCTGTAGAATGAGCTGAAGTAATGAGCACAGTGATGCTCACCATCCAGCTTTGAATGACTGCTGGTGAATATAAATTATTCTGTCGGTGAGTTTCGTTGTTTGTTGTTGTTTAATTCAGTGTTTTGTACGATTTAGCGAGAACTCGATTCCGGTGCTTTCACTTCTGCAGCATTGTCTGTTTATGTGTCGCACATTGTTTCAGTTTAAGTCATTTCATACACGACTGTGTGTGTTTGGTAGAAAACACACTTTAAACATGTATATTGTGTATTTCTCTAGCTGAAGTGCTCGTTCACATCTAGTAGTAAAGCTAACAGACTAGCACACAAGGGGAAAATGAGTGAAAACAAATAAATTAAATTCAAACAGTGATGATGGTGGTGGTGGTGGTGATGATGAAGAGAACGTGGTTCAATTATTATTATTTTTTTATTTGTGCTGTTTTTCTTTGCTACGTCTTCATTCAGGATGGAGCTTTGTTGTTTTCTGGCTAGCGAGATGAATGATGATTTGATGTCCATGCGATGATGCTTTGCATTTGACCTTAATGCATTTTATAACAGTGTAACTACAGTAATAGTGTAATTACAACACTAATCGTGTAAATCAAACAGCAGAGCTGAAGTAACAGTGCTGAGTTACCAGAGACCCTCAATACAAACATCACTGTTCAGGCTTTGTGTTCATTGTCTGCTGGTGTTTAATCAAACCAGCCAATCAGCTGTGTGATTCATTGATATTTGGTTTTGTAGGTTTTGCTTGCAAAGCTACAGTACAGTCATGTGTTATTACAGCTTTAGTCCTGAGATTTATTGTTTTGGCACCGTGGTTATATTTTTGATGAAATCGACCATCTCTTCATTAACCACTATGACACAACGTCTTGGAAAATATGATTTTGTCCAAAAATCAGGGTTTTGTTCTTACAAAAGTTCCATGATATTACAGTTGTCTTGTGCACATGGTAGTATGTTATATAATTGTAATGCTTGTATTGATTGATTGAAAATGTGCAGTGGTTAATAGAACTGTCACTTGATGACTTGCAGAGTATAAACAATTTACTGTAACATACTTTACTAGACAAGTTGAATATGGAAACAATCGAACATGATTGAACAGGTATGAGAAACTCAACATTGAAAGAAAAAATTTACTCTGGTTATTCCTAAAGCAATGCATAAGAGTTGCGCAATTGTGCAGTTTTTTTTGTTTTACACTTTTTAAAAGTAAATAAAATAACCATAAGTAGTTAATGACATAAATAAAAATTAATCTTATCAATGAACAATAACAAATAATGATAATAATAATAATAAAACAAGTATTTAATAATCGTAATCAAAGTTAATTGAGATTTTAATTTTATGTCATGATACAGTTAGAACAATAATAAAGATCTTGTAACTAACCTCAAACAAGTAATGTAACTGAAAAACACACTTTGTGTTGGCTGACAATTATTATATAAATTGAACATGATTGAACAGCTATGAGAAACTCAACATTGAATGAAAAGAATGTACTCTGGTTATTCCTAAAGCAATGCGTAAGAGTTGCGCAATTGTGCAGTTTTTTTTGTTTTACACTTTTAAAAGTGGTAAAAGTAGCAATCAGCATAGTGTAGTAAAATGTGCAGGTATTATTTTTAAGCAAAAGTGTTTATGAATTCAGAAGTCTTCAGAAGTTGCTACATTGTACAGAAATAAATAAATATGCCCAAATCATTTATTAAATGTTATTCAATTTAAATAAAATATTTTAATTATCTAATCATATTGTGGCAGGTATTTTATTTTTTTCTATAGCATTATTAAATTAAATTTAAATTATTATATTAAATTTCTAGGTCCTGTAAAAATTCAGTAACGATCCTTTTGATAACATAAATTACATTAGTGAAAATAAATTGACAACAAAAAAACGAAATAGTTGTTTTTAACTAATGTTAACAAAAAATAGCATATGCTGTAATATTCTTATTAGTTCTTATTAGTTAATGCATTAACTTTCATTAAATAATGGGAACTTACTGTAAAGTGTTACAAAAAAATCTGTGCACCGTATTTGCTCAAAAGGAATCTGCAGACCGTTTTTAGTGATTTAAGCATTCTGTAAAGTATGCCAAAAATAAATATACTCTGTATTGGTCGATTTATCAAACTAGACTAAATATCTCCTAACCAAAGGAGCCAAAGCACAAAAAAGTGTAGTTGAGTGTGTGAGGCTGTTTGTGTAAGCTCTATTTGGGCAAGCTTTGCAGTGTCATAATTGAGTGTTTGCATCTTGGTCTCTGGTTACATGCCACAGATTTTCCCTGCATTGAGATATTGGTCATTTTAGCAGATGTTTTCTCATCCACAAGCAACTGACAGTATCTTAATAAGAGGACAGACCCCATGGAGTAAACTGTAGTTTAATGTCTTGCTCAGGGCACAGTTGTGATTGACGAGTTCAATAACTATTATGGCAAAATTCCTAGTACTTGATTATTTCCCTTGACATTGCAATTAAAATTCAGTCATTTGGATAAATTGACATTAACAGCAGCAACCACATGTCATATTTTTATGAATCTTCACTTCCAAAACAATCTGAGATCTGTATTCCTAAATTCAATGTGTTCTGTTTGTAAACATCAGCAAATCAAGACAATAAATTAATAGTCACCATTACATTTAAGTGGCATTAAAAAAACAAAACAGTCTGTTACATTTTGAAGAAATTGAAGGAGCAAAGAGATGTCACTGTTCTAGAATGTTCTGATGTCTACTTCACTGTTGCATTGTAGAGCACACCATCTGTGTGCAGCTCGATTTGTCTGTCTCTGTTTATTTGTGTGTGCAGAGCAATAAATGTTTGAGTAGGGCTATACGGTTAATCGAACAGTAATCAAAACCGAAATTTAGAACCTTTAACAGATATAATTCTCCAAAGTTGATTCTTTCGGTTTTCTAATACTTTTCATGGGTATTTTGGCACTAGATGAGTGTTGTTTTTAGTTATTTATTTTCTACTTTTATAGGAAACTAGCTTTTTACATTAAAGCTTAAGACAGAAATTTTCATAAGACAATTATTTCAAGCAATGTGTGCTTTTTGATTTCAGTTGTAATAAATAACCATAAGTAGTTAATAAAATAAAAAAAAATTTAATCTTGTCAATGAACAATAAGAAATAATAACAATAATAATAAAAGAAATACAATAAAATGTTTAGTTAATTGAGATTTTAATTTTATGTCATGATGCTATATATAGTTACAGTAAGAACAATAATAAAGATCTTGTGACTAACCTCACATGATAAGTAGTGTAACTGAAAAACACACTTTGTGTTGGCTGACAATTATATACATTCACAAAAAATCATCCGAATGACAAGGCCAAGTATCGGCACATAGAGGGTTTACAGAGATAAAGTAAGTAGTGTGATCATACAGCCATGTGACTTCTGCATGGCCACCATGGTTACGGACAAACACAAGTTCTACTCATTTATTGAGGGGATTTTTTTTTTTACTAATAATAAGACTGTGGGTAGTTCTACAAGAAATTCACCAGTAGTCATTAGCTTTTTTAATTTGTAAGAAGTGTATACATGTTTTCATGAGCTAATATTAATTTGAAACACTTAACCATTGAAAAGTAGCTGATTATGAGTTTATTTAGAAACAGGCCTGTAGTTAATGGTTTGATAATAGCTATAATTGGACCTTCAAATAAAGTTTGGCTTCTTACTCTTGATCAAGTCACCATTATTTATATGGTTTATATGGCTTTTTGCGATGCAATTTTTTGAAAGCAGCTTTACAGTATTAAACTATTTACAAGGCTGAAGTTTTTAGTGATCACAACAATTATTTTAATAGTATTTTGATGGTAAATTCCTGTAGAATGCTGAACTATTTTCAGTGAAGTAGAAACATGAACCGGGTATTGGTGTAGCTCTTAAACATGCTCAGAAATGGGGTGTTATTCCTCTGTTTTCTGAGAATAATTATCATGTTAGAAAACCGAAGATCACAGACTAACATGCTGTCTGTGTGCCTTAAATACCATGTTTTACCCTGAGGGAAAACCTCAGACTGCTCACTGTAGTGAAAAATCTGGATTGTCAGAATTAGTTCATCTTCATGGTTGTTCCCAGTTCAACTCCATTTTGTGAGCTTCTTATCATGAAGTGACCAGATCTTTTTTGATGACCATTCAAGTTCTGTAACTTCAGTGTTTCTCAAGTCTTTAATTTATTAAATGGATTTGTTTAATGTTTTTATTTATATCCGTAAGTAGGTCTGTTCCAGGAATGCGAATGCACATTAGATGTGTCAGATGGATGGCATGAGCATCCTAAAATTCAACACATTGTTTTCTATGAAAGTATTTTGTGCCATCACCATTTAGCATCCAGAAGTAGTGCCAGATATGATTTCAGGGACTGGTCGAAATTCTTCCATGCTATTGCCTGCCAGTCACATTGAATTTATAGTTTGCTAAAAAAATCTTTCAGAAATGGTTACCAAGGGACACACATAAAAGATGCATTGAATATACACAGTTTTTGACACCATGAGCAAAGCTTAGGCTACATGTAGAGACGTTTTGTATTAAATCTTATCATTGCCATCATTGTAAATATTTCAGTTTTGCACAATTGCACCATTTTATACCTGTTAAACTCAATGTCACATTGTTCATTTTTTAAAGAAGTGCAAAGACCTTTGTGAACCTTTTGTATGCATGAAGTGCTCAATGTGTGATAACTGTGCCATTTCCTTTAAGTTGTCATATGAACAATCAGTCAGTGTTACTGATACCATGAACCTTGTTATGGAAAGCAGTTCTTGCTTCATCTGAAGTGACTGAAAATAGTAACTAGTTCACAAGTCAAGTGAGCAGCGTTGCCAACTGCTTTTCATTGAAAGTAAATAAAACTGGCAACTAAATGTCATTAGGTGACATCATAATGGCAATATATATAAAGATGAATATACATCAGTGGGCAGATGTGAACATAGAGAAGGTTTGTCCAAAACATTGCTATATTTGTCCCTAAACTTTTGAAGAAAGTCTCAATAGGTGTGGGAAAGTACCTATATCTAATAAAAAAAAATGCTAATTGGAAATACTTAAATGGAGTCAGGTATTAATTCACAATAACTGCTCTGACAGATTAATCATATCATATAGTCGTTAATCAACGTATATTTCGTTAAAAAAATGTATTGTGGATAAAACAGGAATATTGATAGATACATGTAGGTTTCATATAAGAATACATTCTTTAAATGTTAAAATATATTAAAAAATTATATATATTTTTATTTCCTGAAATTATTAAACAAGTTTTTGTGGAGTTGCACCACATGACATTTCACAACCTTATCAACCTAGTCTCAATATGAAAAGGTCAGTTGTTCTTTGACTGCTCTATGGGGTCTACTCTATGATATTATTTCCTGTTTTAAATCTGTGTTATAGCATTTTGTAGTAACCGTGCATCCTGAAAGGCAGAGATCATTTTGCGTTTCTGTATCTTCGATCACAACTGACTGGAAATGGGGCATCATACAATATACATTATACATACATCACATAATTTAAAGGCTATCCTTTAAACAGATCAGCTGGGATTTAGTACTAGTCAATCACTGGATTTCCTAATGCCTTGACTCATATTAGGAGCATGTCAGTAATTATTTCCCTCCTTGAGATCTGACTTAAACATGCTCAGCTCTGAAGCTGATGTTAGACTTTGAGCTTGTTTTATAGATAGTGTCTGATAAAGATGTTTGATTCAGAGGTCTCTGTCCTTTCCACAGCCTCTGTTGTTGAACTCTGATCGTAAGAAACAAGGAAAAAGAGGCAAACCTAAACACACAGGTCAGATATTCACTAAGGCTGACTTCTGTTGTAAAACTGAAAGCGGACGCCATTTCATTCTACCCTGAGTTCAGTTCCAGTAATTCCACATGCTCGTCATGTGGCTAGAATGTGGTCAATTACTTGTCAGCTACAAAAGACACTAGTATAAAAAAAAATTAGCCCGTTTCTGGAAACAGAAACATTCCTGAGCTGCCTGGAGCAAGTCATAGAGACCGGGCCTCCTGCAGGAACTTCAGCATGATGGGCATGAATGCTAGATTCACACAGACAGCCTGACATTCATGCCACTCTCTGTATTTAAAGGAACAATTTACCCTGAAATTAAAATTGTAATTTACTCATGGTCAAAATGTCTCCATACATGTATAGCTATTAGCTAACTTTCTTCAGTGAAAAACTAAAAAGTAGATGTTTAGCACAATGTTCAAGCTGCTCTTTTCCATACAATCAAAGTTAATCTTTTGTTTTTCAAATCTTCTGAAATCATATGATGTCTGTGTGAGAATGACACTGAAATAAAGGTTTTTATTTGTGTTTTTAAACGTGTGTTGTGATATGGCATATTATTATTTTGACATATATTTTTTAATTTGAATATGTCAGAGCTTTGGAGGAGAGGAAAAGATTTTGGGTCTGTTCTCTCACAAAGCTATTGGTGAAATTGGACCACAAAACCAGTCATATGTAACAAGGTGACAAGAATGTGCAGATCCATTGAACTGGATTTGTGGCATCATAAGGATCACTTTTTTTGAAACTGAGATTCATACATTGTCTAAAAGCTGAATAAACAAGCTTTCCATTTATGCATGTTGTTAGGAAAAGACAATATTTGGCTGAAATACAACTATTCGAAAATCTGGAATCTGATGGTCCAAAAAAATCAAAGAATTGAGAAAATCGCTTTAGTTGTTAGCAATACATATTGCAAATAAAAATTTTAAGTTTTAATATATTTATGGTAGGAAATCTGCAATATATCTCTTTTGGTCTTAACATGATTTACTTAATATTCTAACATCATTATTGCTATACAATAATTATTTTTGGAATAAAAGAAAAAATTATACCAATATATTGTTATTGATGTTTCTACAAATAATGCTACTTTTGACTGGTTTTGTGGTCCAGGGTCACGTTTTGTCATATTTTGTTTTGGACCTTTTGTTTTGTCTTGTCAAACTGACTTGCAGAATTTGTATTAAAATTATGTCAAATTAGTGCATTATTAACTCTGCTTTGTTCTTGCAGGGAGAAGCATTTGATCGGGTCAGCGGCTCCTCTGCACATGCACAGAGTGTTGCCAAAGCCAAGTACGAGTTTCTCTTTGGAAAGACAGAAGACACAAGTTCAGCAGATAGCGGTACATTTATGTTCTTGCATACAGTACATGCTAATATATATATATATATATATATATACATATATATAGTGGAGGAAATAATTATTTGACCCCTCATTGATTTTGTATCTTTGTCCAATGACAAAGAAATTAGTAGTCGTAGAACAGTATAATTTTAATGGTAGGTTTATTTTAAGAGTGACAGATAGCACATCGAAAGGAAAATTGAAAAAATAACTTTAAATAAAAGATAGAAACTGATTTGCATTTCATTACGTGAAATAAGTATGTGAACCCCTACCAATCATTATTAGTTCTGGCTCCCACAGAGTGGTTAGACACTCCTTTTTAATTAATTACCCTCATTAAAGACACTTATCTTAACTAATCACCTGTATAAGAGACACCTGTCCACAGAATCAATCACTCCAAACTTTTTAACATGGGAAAGCCCAAATTGCTGTCCAAGGATGTCAGAGACAAAATTGTAGACCTGCACAAGGCTGGAATGAGCTACAAAACCATTAGCAAAAAGCTGGGAGAGAAAGTGACAACTGTTGGTGCAATTGTTCGAAAAAAGAAGGAGTACAAAATGACCACGCAAAATCTCACCATAGGCAACATAGGATTGGTTCAAGAAGAAGCACATTAAGATAATGGAGTGGCCTAGTCAGTCTCCCTACGTTAATCCAATAGAAAACCTATGGAGGGAGCTGAAGCTCACAGTTGCACAGAGACAGCCTCGAAACATTAGTGATCTAGAGATAATCTGCAAAGAGGAGGGGAACAAAATTCCTCTTAAAATGTGCGCAAACTTGGTCATCAATTACACAAAATGTTTGATGTCTGTGCTTGCAAACAAGGGTTTTGCCACTAAGTATGAAGTGTTTTATTTGTTAGAGGTTTCAAATACTTATTTCAATGAAATGCAAATCAGTTTCTGTCTTTTATTTAAAGTAATTTTTTCAATTTTCCTTTTAATGTGCTATCTGTCACTGTTAAAATAAACCTACGATTAAAATTATACAAACTTACAAAAATCAGAGAGGGGTCTAATAAGGATTTCCTCCACTGTATATATATATATATATATATATATATATTTATATTTAACTATATTAGGTATAAATTATATATACAATGGTCTGCTAGTAGTGAGAAAGTGTGACCATATATATACTGTGGGTACGGAAAGTATTCAGACCCCCTTTAAATTTTTATATTGCAGCCACTTGCTAAAAAGTAATTTTTTTACTCATTAATGTACACACAGCACCCCATATAAACAGAAAAACACAGAATTGTTGACATTTTTGCATATTTATTAAAAACAAAAACTGAAATAATACATGGTCCTAAGTATTCAGAACCTGTGCAGTGAAACTCATAAATTTAACCCAGGTGCTGTCCATTTCTTCTGATCATCCTTGTGATGGTTCTACACCCTTATTTGAGTCCAGCTGTGTTTGATTATACTGATTGGACTTGATTAGGAAAGCCACACACCTGTCTATATAAGACCTTA
>JAUCMT010000002.1:3908979-3921021 GCA_032357475.1 Enteromius thamalakanensis
ACTTGATTAGGAAAGCCACACACCTGTCTATATAAGACCTTACAGCTCACAATGCATGTCAGAGCAAATGAGAATCACAAGGTCAAAGGAACTGCCTCAAGAGCTCAGAGACAGAATTGTGGCAAGGCTGCACTTAAGGTTCCTAAGAGCACAGTGGCCTCAATAATCCTTAAATGGAACACATTTGGGACGACCAGAACCCTTCCTAGTGCTGGCTGTCTGGCCAAACTGGGCTATTGGGAGACAAGAGCCTTGGCGAGACAGGTAAAGAAGAACCCAAAGATCATTGTGAGATGGAAGAAAGTAGTAGAAAGTCAACCATCACTGCAGCCCTCCACCAGTCGGGACTTTATGGCAGAGTGACCTGACGGAAGCCTCTCTTCGGTGCAAGACATGAAAGCCTGCACGTAGTTTGCTAAAAACACCTTAAGGATTCAAAGATGGTGAGAAATAAGATTGTCTGGTCTGATGAGACCTTGATTCTAAGTGGAATGTGTGGAGAAAACAAGGCACTGCTTATTACCTGTCCAATACAGTCCCAACAGTGAATCATGGTGGTGGCAGCCTCATGTTGTTGGGGGTGTTTTTCAGCTGCAGGGAAAGGATGACTGGTTGCAATCAAGGGAGAGATGAATGTGGCCAAGAACAGGGATATCCTGGACCAAAACCTTCTCCAAAGTGCAAAGTGATCCTAAGCACACAGCTTCACAACAACTCTGTGACTGTTCTTGAATGGCCCAGCCAGAGCCCTGACTTAAACCCAATTGAGCAGCTCTGGAGAGACCTAAAAATGTCTGTCCACCAACGTTTACCATCCAACCTGACAAAACTGGAGAGGATCTGCAAAGAGGAATGGCAGAGGATCCCTAAATCCAGGTGTGAAAAACTTGTTGCATTTTTCCCAAAAAGACTCATGGCTGAATTAGATCAAAAGGGTGCTTTTACTAAATACAGAGCAAAGGGTCTGAATACTTAGGACCATGAGACATTTCACTTTTTCTTTTTTAATAAATCTGCAAAATTGTCAACACTAATGGGTGCTATGTGTACAATAATGAGGAAAAACTTAAATCAATTAGCAAATGGCTGCAATATAACAAAGAGTAAAAAATTTAAGGGGGTCTGAATCCTTTCTTTACCCACTGTATATTTGTAAATTGAAACTGCATGTAACATTTTCTCTGTTATTTCATGTGTGATGTTTAACGTTGTGTCTCACAGAGACAAAGGAGACAGTGGGATGCAAACCTAAAATAAACAAAGTCTTTAAATGATAAACAAACAAAAAAAAAAACCCCGTAATAACAACAAACAAAAAGAAAAAAAACATCAAAAGGGGAGGGATGGTGGGCGCCCTGGAGGCAGGACGAGGAAACACAGTCATGGGTTGCCTCCAGGGCGGATCAGGATCCGGCTGAGGCCGTGGTGGCTCGTGATCCTCTGGAGGCGGATCAGGATCCGTCCGAGGCCGTGGTGGCTCGGGAGTCTCTGGAGGCGGATCAGGAGCTGGTTGAGGCCGCGGTGGTTCAAGTGCCCCAGGAGGCGGATCAGGTGGTTCGGGTACCTCGGGAGGCGTATCAGGAGCCACAGGTGGAGCCGAGCAGGTGGAGAGCTGACGTGACACAGAGGATCCGGAGAGCCACGACGGAGGAACTCGGTGAAGACGATGAAGCTTTGAGGCACAGCGGAGCTGATGGTTCGAAGGACCGAGGTGGAGTCCGAAGCTCGACGTCTGGAGGTGGAGACAGGGGATCTACATGCGCCGATCGAGGGTGAGCCGAGGAGTTGGCAGGAGCCGGCTTGAAGGAGCTGACTGGTGTGAGAGGCGGCGTAAGAGGGAGTGTGGGAGGGAGAACAGAATCCAAGAAGCTGGTTGGAACCAGCGGAGAGAAAAGAGGTACAGGGCTAGGACGTGCCTCTCCAACCCAGTCAATCAGGCATACATCAAAAATTACCGACAGTTCCTTAATCCAGTCCTGGTTTTCAATGGACTCATCCTCAGCGGCAGCAAGATGAACAGAGTCCTCCACAAAGTCCTCAATGTCCACAAGCACCCCCTCAACGACGGCTACCGGCTCTGGCAGACTCTGGTTGAGGCTGTGGCGACTCGTGGACCCTATAGCCCCCCCCCAAAATTTTCTTGGGGAGACGCACCTCAATCTCAAAGAGTTCAGGCTGGCACTCGGGAAGCGGGGGCTTGTGCAGGTTCTCGGGTGGCGAGGAGTTCAAGTGCCGCAGAAGAATCGCCAGATGAGAGCCGGGCAGTTTCGGGACAGGTCCCTTGATACACTCTCCAGGCGTGGGGTATGTTGGTAGCCCATGAGCGAGGCGGTACAAAATAAACTCAAGACATCCTGCGTTTCTTCTGTTTTATGGTCGGTCAATCTGTAACGTTGTGTCTCACAGAGACGAAGGACACAGCGGGAAGCAAACGTAAAATAAACAAAGTCTTTTAATGATAAACAAAAACGTGGAGAAGTATCCATAAACTTTCAAACGAGCATTCACAAAAACAAATTTAACGTTATTGACGGACAAACACTGAATAACAGAGGGAAACTTAAGTGGGACGATGAACGATAACGAGGAGACACACCTGAACTGAATACATAATTAACAAAACTAGGTCACAAAGCACATGGGGAAGAACAACAAACATCAAATGATACAATACGATGAACCCAGAAACTAACATAATGAAAATCAAACCACAAATACAAAAACACAGAAAAACACTAAACAAAACAAACCAAGAATGTTACATGATGCTGCATTTTTGGCTGAATGCAGGTTCAAATGAATACCATACTCTATTAAATGTGTAATATCCTGTTTTTGCATGTGTGGTTCTTTATCATAGTCATTAAATAAACTTAAAAATTGGATTGTGGATCAAAGAAATAGTCGAATGCGATGATCGTGAGGATCTTGTCAGTAAAGCCAGTTCTTTGATTAACCGGAAATGTCCATCCCCTGCTTTCAGATGGAGCTGCATTTACTACACAAAGCCGTAGTTCACTGACAAACTACACAATATTGTGTTCATAATGTGATTAATCTGCTTTATCTGCTACTATGATGTTGCTTCTGACCAAGTTCATAACCCATAATAATGCTTCCTCCAGTGAAAAGGTTCATCCCCTGTTATCCTCCCACATCAAAATCTAAATGAACTAAATTAGGTATAAATCAGGTAACAACTACAAAAGGCAGGTAAAGTGGATTTAAAAAAATAAATAGTGTAAATAGAGATGCTTTTATAATAAATTATTCCGACGTAAGCAACAACCTTGAATTTTTGGAGTAAATATCTCAATTGTCATGAGTCACTCTTAGAGTTGTGATTATTGGGGTAGTGATAATTATAGCAACATTTAAGCATCAGTTTAACCTGTTTGATGTCTGCTATTTTTGACCAAAGGCATGCTATTTAGCTGACGCATTATGTCCAACAATTTCAAGTAAACCACCCGTTGACTCATAAAGCTGCTGCTGGTAAACAGCATATTGTCTTTCAGTGTTACCATGTCCACATTTTTAGAAACATCTTTGGGATTGTTGTTTTAAAATGTAGTACATTAAAATTATCAATGTTTTTTTTTTTCTAAAAAGGCAAGTGGATTTTTTTTCCTGAGATCTGAGAACATTGGTTTCCATGGTAATTTATGGGATTTCCCCAAGACCTCAGGTCTGTTGGAAGAAACTTTAGTGCAGTGAGATTGTATCAAAATGTTTGAGTCACTAAAGACCCGTACCTTTGTTTCTGTGATTTTTCTAACACCCAATGGCACTCCATTCTCAAGCTACAGTTTTCCAGAAAAAGATGTCACTGCATTATCAACTCACAGTTCACAGATAGGACTGTTCACAGATAGGACTCACAGATAGGGCTGTTACTTCAAATGTTCACAGATAGGACTGTTACTTCAAATGTTTAAAGAATCTATTTGTTTGTTGAATGTGAATATCACTGACATATAGTAATTGTTTAGACTGTGTGTATAGAGTGTGATTAAACTCTTAGTAGATGAGTGACAACCCTGTTGAGCTGCTGTGTGTGTTTTAGCCACCATTATAAACACAAAACACTCCTCCAAGATCTTAGCATTTCCGTATAACTGATGTGTCACGCTTCAGTGTCGAAACCTGATGAAACTTGTTTTAGAAGTGTGCATGCATCACAAAGTTCATTGGTTCATGATTTCCTTGTATTTCAACAAATGTCACACATCCAAACCAACATAAAACCTACAAAGAACAGCAGTGACCTTACATCCCAGTTCATATTAGACTTTGCACTGGAGCAGAGGTTTTAAAATTGGGCTCTACAGACCCCAGGGATCAAATGGATGCTGGTGGTATGTGGTTTTACTAATTATTAGTGCTGTATAAATTAAAGGTATAATATGTAACATGTAATAAAAAATCCAAAAACCACTAGCATATATTTCATGCAGGCTGTCTACTTACATTGTTACAAAATTTGTAATTTGTAAATCCAAAGAAATTACAGTTTTAAAAATTGAATCGTCCATGTACCTCCATTGTCATATTAGCCTATCAGTGACATAATACCCAGACTTTCCTTGGTTTTTGCTTGTAAAGTCTACAAGCATTGACAAAAATGGCGTTGCACAGTTGAAGTAAATCCACTGAGGCCGAAATAAAAATTCATGACTGCAGTATTAAATTATATAACCTTATAAATGTCTTTACAATGAAAACAATATCTCCAATCAGTTCCACCCCTTTTCACAGCATCATCAAGCTTTGCCTTTGTTATTGCTTTGAACATGCAACTTTTATTTGTTTAGTTTACAACATAATAACATGTATTGAATGTTTAATGCAGTAATTTTGATCACACTGCTTTGGAACAGTAATTATAGTCAAATGTGCTTTACAATTAAATCTAAATGAGACATTCATATTATTTTTTATCCAGAATTCATCTTAATAAACCAGCAAACTTTTGCTTAGATATTGTATTTAAAGGGGTCCTATGATGCGATTTCAGGAGTGTTACAAGCTGTGAGGGAATAAATAAGATCATAGGTATGTTGCAAAGACTGAAGTTTCCAAACCAAAGAGATATTTTTTTTTATAAAAGTTATGACTTGTCCACACCCCCTTAAAACAGCTTGTTTAAACATGTCCCTACTTCTCTACATCACGATGTGGGTTTATATTTCTTAACACCGCCCAAGTGTTTGTTCTTACTATATTGTTGCTGTTCTCCCCATGTTCTGGAGACGTTGTTTCATTGTGAAAGTGCAACAAATTTTTTTCTGCTTCCAAATGAGAACACATCTACAAATCAGGGTTTAAGAACACTGTTCCAGAACAATTCAGACCAAATATTAGAGTGTGTTCAGCACATTCACGTTATGGTAAGGGGCGTAACATTACTCTCACACGCTTGAGGTATTTGGCCAATCACAACACACTGAATAGCTGGCCAATTAGAACACACCTAACTTTTTAGAATGATGATCTTTGTGCTTAGAGGAGAAGCAATAATATACAGTATGTGAAAAATTGGTTTTATATTTATTTTTTACTAACACAATTTTTTTATTTATTTAACGTAAGCGTCCATTTTTTATCTTCATTTCGTATACTAGTTTATCATTTAAAACCTATCAAATTTCTTTTTGTAAATTGTTTTGCTATGATGTTTCTGTCAATTGATATGAAGGCAGTGTGTGGCTGAAGTGTCTAAACTTTATCATACATACTCTATTGTATAGTAAGTCCAGTGGGAAGTTTTTGATCAAATTTACTTTATAGTGCATTTTCAACCATTATCAAATGCTGCCACCTGGTGATATGAGTTTGAACAGGTTTAAACAAATATAACTAATTTGCTTACTGCTTGATGTTTAATGTTTTACAGACCCTCACATTTCCTAATGATTAATGATTAAATTCACACATCAAGCACACATTTTTTGTGAGGAGCAAGTTTTTAATTACGCATTTATATTTTTGAAAGCACATGAAGTAAAAAACAAAAAAAAGTTCAGGATTATATAATTGTCCTGATATCATGATGATGACAAATTGTCCTTAAATTATTGGAAAAAACTTTTATGTTATTTAGCGTCTTTCATTCTTAGTTCTTTGGGAAAAGCTTCTCATTAATGTATGAAAACCTATTTTTCTGCTAAATCAAAATCTCACAGTGCAACTAAAACGCATAAATGTGCAAAAAATTGAAAACAAAAAAATAAAACAAAAAAGGACATCATATCATGACAGTGTCACCAAGTTTAACTTTTTATGACAAGGAAAGATTAGTTCAGGTTGTAAAATATAATGCGGCCTAAATGCACATATAGATGTCAACTTGATGATGCTTTTCAATTTCCTAAAATTTTTTATTTTTGTTTTGTATAACGGAAATTGTCTATCTACTACTAACAGGTTTCT
Organism: Enteromius thamalakanensis; assembly: GCA_032357475.1. NCBI lineage: Eukaryota > Metazoa > Chordata > Actinopteri > Cypriniformes > Cyprinidae > Enteromius > Enteromius thamalakanensis. The sequence continues at coordinate 3,915,412 of JAUCMT010000002.1, forward strand.
TTTTTGGAAGTTTCTCATTTTCTTGTTGTTCATCCTGCCTTCTGCTGGTTTTATTTGGGGCAGACAGTCTTGCTCCACTTTACTTTCTTTGAGTTAACATTTAATGATGTCTAATTTTTTTTTTACCCAACAGCCACCCCCACAATCCAAGAGAAACAGGAAAGTGGCTCAGGTCTTGACTCTGCTTTTGATGAGGATGACATTGATGAGACGTCCCTCTTCCAGGAGATTGACAAGGAGCTGTCAAACCTGTTAAGCGGCCTGACTGCTCGGAGTCAGCATGCTGCGTCCGGACAGGACTCAACGTCAGGTGATGCTGCCGCCACCACCTCATCTATGATACCCTGCAACAGGCAAAACGAAACTGCACCATCTCAGCTGGATATGGCCAAGAACGGCCTGGACGTTCGGAACGGCCAGTCCGAATTAGCAAGAGACTCCCTGCTGTTTGACTCTTGGTGCGAGGCACTCATAAAGGACCCCAGCTCAGTTATGGCGGCCGCAAATGAGCTAAGCTGCTTCAGCTCTGGGCCCAGTCGAGACCCCAGGAATGCTTCTGCCTGCCAAAATAAACCTGAAGCCAGCCCGACTCCAGCTGCAGCACATGGGGAGCAGCCCTCAGAGGTGCCCTCCCAAGAAAATGCTGGAAAGGAGACCGAGGGCAAGAGGGCCGGGTCACCCTCGCCCAGTAGGACAGACGACGAGCCCTCGGCAGAACTGGCAGATGAGTCTCTAGAGGAATCAAATAAAATTCTGGCTGAGATCCCGGGCATCTTTAGTGGCTTTCTGGAGGGGGGCAAACTGCGGGACAAGCCACCGAAGAAGCTGCGGTTTGTGGAGAGCAGGGCGGAGAGCCTTGTGAATGGAGAGATGCAGAGCTGCAGCATGAAAGAGGAAGTGACTCCGGATGTGCAGCATACAGAAGCCACAGGAGTGCCACAGGGGTGTGTGCTGAAACCCGATCAGAAACCAGCAGAGAACGGCAGGTACAGTACTTCTGCATCGCAGTCCTCACTTGCCAAAAGCCTGTTAGATAGTAGAAAGAAGCCTATTTGGCATGAGAAAGCTATTTTATGTAATTCTTTGAAAGACATTATAAAAAATAGTACCTACCAGAGGAATTAAATTGGTGTTCGTTCAACAGGAAACAACAGTGTTTACAGGTAAATTAATTCCTTATATTTTTATAATCAATATTATTAATAATTATTAATATTATTAACAATGAGTAATTGTTTTGTTTTCATAAATATTTCTATTAAACTATTTATAATTATCTGGTAACACTTTATTTTAGGATCTCCTAACTTGTTAGCTTATTAGTATGCATATTTTTGGAAGATTAGCTATTTATCAGTAGCAATTAAGTACATATTAATGCCTTATTCTACATGACCTTATTCTACACCCCTAATCCTACCCAATACCTAAACTTACCAACTATCTTACTAACTATTAATAAGCAGCAAATTAGAAATTTTTAGAGTGAAAAGTTGTCGTTAATAGTGAAAAAGTGTGACAAAATAAAAAAAAAAAATCCAACATAAAATTAAAAATATTGTATTGTGTTTCTTATCTTTTTTTAATAACAATTCTAGTTGTTGTTATACATTTGGTAAAGATTTTGAACTTAACATTTTTAAATGTTCTAGCTCTGCATTGTTTAAAAGACATTTTAAATCTTATAATAGACGGATTAAACACTCTACATGCATGTTTGATGTTTTTTTTGTATAAATATATTTTTAATATCCATTTTTCCTTGATATGAATAATTATTTCTGGCTGTCTGTTGCATTGCATTTTATTTGTGCCAGAATATTATTGGCAGGTTAATACTTACACCCTTAGATTAGGGAACACTGTTCACTATTAAATGGATGCTTATTAGCATGTATATTACTAGTATATTGGCTGTTAACTTATAAAGCACATATTTATGTCTTATTCTGCATGACCATATTTTAATTCCCTTAAACCCAATAGATACCTACCACAACAACTAATTTAATTACAGTACTTTACAGTAATTTGGAGTTTACTGTGAGAACACTGTTCCATGTGTTCCCTAATCTAAAGTGTTATCGGCATAATTTTGCTGTTATGCATGTTATGCCTATGATGCCTATGTAAAAAAAGCTGTTTAGAATGAGAGATATAAATAGCTGAACCTTGTGCAATGCAAAGTTACTTTTTATATTCAGTTCTCTAATGCATCTGATTATCGGTTTCACTTCCTTTATCCTTTCTGCCTGGTCTTCATAAGAAATGATCAAGCATAATATAGAGGAAGTGTTCACTTTGAGTTGCTAAGAGGAACGAGGCTCGTGGTTTTATAATGGAATTGTTTTTTTTTCAACTTCCTGTGGGTGACTCTCATGAATTTGTGCTTTAGAAGTACTAATAAACAGCCAATATGTTAATAATAGCCGGGAATGGTAATACGCGGCTTGTTTATATAGTGAAAATTGGTCCCTATAATTAAGTGTTACTGAACATGTTATTACTATAACCAAGCCATAAATGGTAGTAATATAATCAATCAATGATTTTCATACTTATCTATGTAAGAATTGAGACTGTAAGACATATAAAGTTTTCTTCTGTTGAGTGAGATGTGTTTGTCTTTATGCCTGCTTTAGGTGTTCTGAAGGTGGATCTGCTGCAGGTGAGAGTGACGTCACAGATGTCTTCAGCTGCCAGTTTGAGAGCATTCTGGAGTCGGAGCGTCTGCGAGGGACTCTCTACAGTAGCATGGACTCGCTGGATGAGCTGTCCAACCCTGCACCTGAACCCAGCTCTCACAGTGCTCCAGGAGCATCATTTGCCTTCGACATTCCTCTCACACCCATGATCCAACAACGACTCAAGGACAGAAGTCTGTTCCTGAGCTCGGACGCAGAGGTGCTGAGTGTTTCCGCCACAAAGGAGAGTGGCCGGACAGCTCTGGAGGTCACCTCTTCATTTCTCTCAGTGGGCTTGGAGGATGCAGGAGCAGCTCTAGCAAATGGTTTAAACGACAAAGACCCCAGAGATTGGCTGCAAGACTGTTTAAGGTAAGACCACTGAGTTTAATTTATGATGAAAAAATCGCTGACAACTTGCTTTGTCACGGCTGTTAATATTGTTGTTGAGTTGTAAATGTGAAGCTTTCCTTGGACCGAGCACTGTTTCTTTATCTTGTTAAGCTGAAGAGCTTTTGTACAGAATAAAAAGCATGGAGGCTACAGTTGATTGTTTGGCGCCCTCTGCTGAAAGGCCTTTTCCATGGCATGCCCTTATTCAGACTAGGGTTATACAATTAAGTCACAATTTATTTTAAGGTTCTGTCACTAACAACGACTTTTGCCTCAGTAAACTCCTTATTTGCTGCTTATTAACAGTCAGTAAGATGGATGTTAAGTTACAATTTTGTACAGGTGAATGAAAGTATAGGTTTGGAACGAGTGCAGGGACAGAACTCTTTTCTGGGTGAACTGTCCCTTTAAGAAGTTAAAGTAAGGAAGAACATTTAAAGTCAATAAGATTGTTAAACATCCAGTGACGAGTGCTACAGTATAGGGCTGCTATGCAAAAAAAAGTTGCATTAAAATTTTAAGTGTGCATGATGCAGTGGCTCACGAGATGCGATGATAAAGTAAGGATGTTGATTTTTTACACTTTTGTTAGAAAGCCTTTAGAGGCCTTTAGAAAGCATTAGCCTGTCCTGAAAATCTGAGTTTGTCGAATTATGTTCAGATTTCACATTCACTGTGGACCTGAATCATTGTTGCTGGAATTTGGTCAAGTTGGTTAGCATTAATTACAGGCTGTTCATGATTGTAAAGCAGCATCTCAGCTTGGTGCATTAAAACAGAATGGGGCTTTCTGATGAAAATTCTAATGTTCATTTTACATTAGCGTCCAGCAGGGCTCATCCAATCCCAGTTTCAAACTCAGAGCTAAATGTTTGCTTGTATCAGTAAAAAAAATTACTTTATTTTACTTTTGACTTTCATTAGATTAAACTTAAATCAACAGATGAGTTTCTTAATCCTTGATACATTATTTGCAATCTTCCTTAAATAACTTTTTAAATCAACTGTAATAATAGTTTGTCATATTAACTGGAACAGAAAGCAGTAGATCTAGTCAATGCAGTACAACGGAACTCTTTGTAATTTTGGTGATGTTCATACTTTCATAATGATTTTATTGTTCAGTTTCAGTACATTTTACAGTAAATGTTCTTCCTCTGTGGGCATATGCAAACACTGCAAAAATTTGACATGACAAACTCATTTAAACATGGCAGTAAACTCACAAATCATCATGATTTGAGATCAAATCACTGTAGATTTGACCTGTTCTGCAAAATAGCAAGAAGAGATGCATTCATTATATATATATATATTTTTTTTTTAGATAAGGCTTTTAAATGCAAGGATGATGCAATCGTATTTCTACCAAGGAAATGGCAACTTTTTATTTCACAATTCAGACTTTTTTCTCAAGAATTTAGATTTCTAAAAAAAGGTCTGGATTGTGAGACTTATTTAGTAAAACAAATCTCACACAAGAAATCACAATTACCCTTTCTAATATTTTTTTTGGTGGAAATAAGCTTATATAAAGAACTCATGGGAGGAACTGCTTTCATAAAATATAGGGTAGTTCTGTTCTATAAAATTTTGAGTTCAAAAAGATTTTTAAATGTCTTTTAAAAGAAATCTCTTGTACTTACAACAGCTGCATTTATTTGATCAAAACTACAAGTAAACAGTAAAAAAAAAAGTGATTCTTTAATGTAACATCATCCTTCAGAAATCATTATAATATGCTGATTTGTTGGTCAGGAAACATTTCTTATAATTATCAATGTTGAAAACAGCTGTTCTGCTTAATATTTTTGTGGAAACTGTGATATATTGAATTCAGTTTTCACATACTTTCAAATGCAGTATATTTTTTGATTCATCAATGTAATAATTATAAAAAAACGAAGGCATAATTTTCAGTCGGCCTGTAATTATATCACAAATAAAATTTTAGGTAGGTACCTAGTTTGAAGATGTATGAAGAAAAACTGCTGTCAGAATGAGTCAAGACACAAACCCGTTTTGTCATTCTCTAGAAAATAGTTACCAAAAGAGAGTGACGTCATGCTGTACTAGTTCTTTGAGAAGTAGATTCAGTTTTTGGGTTTAGATTGAATTTTTTGTACAACATATCTGATCTTATCATATCTGAAAGAAGCATAAACACTCACAAGACTAATGAGACACAGATCAGCTGAGTTTAAACTGCATCGAATTGAAGGAGCTCTTTGTGTTTTATGAATGAGTGAAAGCTTATAAAGCACTTTATTAAACCTGCTGACTGCATTTTACCTCTCTTGTGTGTAATTTGAGGAACAGTGGATGTAATATGTGATGCTGGACAACCAAAACCAAAAGATAGGGCTGCACGATATCTATCGAACGATATCTTGTGCGCATCTCATCAGTAAAGCCGGTGTTGTGCCGAATTTTGACTCCCTGCCGAATTATGACTTCCCTCGTTGAAATCAATTGTAATCCTAACTCCACCCCTAATCCTAACCCCTCCCCCTCACCTAACCTAAACCTACCA
>JAUCMT010000002.1:3946773-3960308 GCA_032357475.1 Enteromius thamalakanensis
ACTAAAACTATCACATATAGAAGTGACTAAAATTTGACTAAAACTAATAAGCATTTTAGTCCAAAAGACTAAGACTACGACTAAATCTAAGATGGTTGTCAAAAACAACACTGGTTACTGTAAAGTTACAATTAACAACAGAGCACAAACTTAAATTTAATTACTGTTATTACTGTAATTTTAAATGTAATAAACAACACTCATAAAACATGCAAAATGCACAAATATGCAAAGTGCACAAGTGTAATTTCTCTAGGAAAATATGAAATAAAATGATTGTAAACATTTTGATTACAAGTTGTTTTATTGACATCTTTTCGCAGTTGAAATGCTGATTGAGTGATTACACAAGGCATGAGATGTTCATTCATGTTTATTTCGCATTAAAAGGAAAAAAGTTAGTGCTGTTAGAACTGAGGCATCTGTATAGCCATCTTTCATGCCACATCAAAACAACATTTATTGTTTGAATTTCCCTAAAATGTATAAAATATATATTTATATAAAGTATATAAAACTGAAATTGTTGACCTGAATCTAAAAGCATGTAGCTTTTCGAATACCAAGTTCTTGGAGATTTGGAATCGTTTCTCGATACCCAAACCCAGTGAGTCAATTATGTCAAACTGATTTGTTCTAAGATGTTTTGTTTATTATCTGTGATAAAATGTTAAGGGTTGAATGTGTGAAATCTGCCTGAATGTGCCTAAATATAAATAGCTTAATTCAAGCAGAGGAGGAAAACTACAGTAAACTGAAGAAGAAAGTTCTGCACCCCCCACCATTTCCTCAGTGAAATGTGAGGTGCATTCCGGGTTCTCTAAGAATAGCTCCTCTCATTGGTCTCCATGGAGTTTGATCATGTGTCTTGGAACTTAGAGGATGCTGATTTTTGAGTTTGACATGCTCAGTAGAACGCATGTGCCATAGAGACGTAGAGATTTCATGCCCACGCCGCAGCACTTCTCTAGACGCTTTCATTTCAAACATTGTTTAGTTTCATGTCATGTGGGTGAATACAGCTGAAAGTTACGCAGCCGTGGATCTTTTCAGAAATGTATGCCAGACGCCCACACACAATACATGGCTGCATTTGTGGAGGGAAGTGTTATGCATATCACACAGGTTATATAGAGACAGAGCAGGTGCAGATGGGTAAATCTCAATCAAAAACCTGTCTTGGCTTAACAAAATTTGAAAGATAATTAATGCATGTTAGTTTCAAGTCAACTACTGTATTCCTGAAAGCTGACAAAAAAATTAAATATAGCAAATAAATGTCATTTTGAAGAAAAATAGTCCAGGTTTTTGTTCACTTGCATGCTTTTAGCTCATGCCACAATTGAAGCCTGTTGTCTTTAGTATGTCCCACTCAAACCTTCTTTTCTTTTCTTTAAAGGACATACACTACTGTTCTAACCTTTGGGGTCAGTACAATATTTTGATTTAAAAAACAGTACTATGATGTGGCGCAACAAATCTCAGACAGGAAACTGCTGCCGCGTTCTGTTTATGATGTGCTGACACAAATGGTTTTCAAAAGTGTAGACAGACTTAAGGCCCGGGTGTACTTCACTTTCCGTGTTTTGTTTCATCTCGCGCACAGCCAATCGTGCATTAGTTCAGATGGACAAGCTCGATACATGTACAATGCCACCTACTTGACTTGCACTCTTTTAGCATTCTTCTTGCGCATACGCTGTTGTATGCGGGCAGTCCGTGGAGTCTCAAAAATTGCCTGTACAGGATGTCCGCGAGCCCCCCTGATGATGAAAATGACTTAATGCAGACTTTATTCTGGTGCTCCTTTGCTGTAGGCAAGTTTGTTTAGGTATTCAGCCCGACTTTTAAAAAAAAAACGCTTACCCTTCTTTTAAAGGAATATTTGTGTTATTTGTTTTTATGTATTTATAGTATTTTACTTAACTTTAACTTTACTAAAATTTAACTTTTTTTTTTTTTGTTAATTACTTGCCTGTCAGTTTCTGGCTAAATATTTTACAGTGTTCACATGTTTTTTATTACTGCATGTAATTCATTAAAATGGTTGATTGGTGAAATGGTTGAAAAAAAGTTGATTTCAAAGTGCACCTAAATTTTTATTTGGAATGTTTTTGTTGAATAAAATACAATTTTTTCCAACATATTTTATCATTGAGGATTTATTTCTTGTCTCGTGGGATAAGTGTCTCGTCCCACCCCTAGCGACTATGCATTGAATGGATTACATGTGATAGTAAAGACTATGATGATTATATTGTTACAGAAGGTTTCTGTTTCGGTAAATTATGTTCTTTTGATTTTCACATGAAAGAATCCTGCAAAAAAGCGTTCCACAAAAATAATGAAGCAGCAACTGTTTTCAATACTGATAATTATCAAAAATGTTTATTGAGCAGCAAATCAGCATATTAGAATTATTTCTGAAAGTTAATGTGACACGAAAGATTGGAGTAAAGTTGAAAATTCAGCTTTGATCACAGAAATAAATTACATTTCAATGTATTTGATCACAAAACCAGGCGTAGCTCAATAAACTGAATAAATAAACATAATCTGAATAAGCAGAATAAATAAGCTTTGCATTGATGTATGCTTTGTTAAGATATAACAATATTAGTCTGGGTTCTAAGGGTGCAAAAAATATTTAAAAATAAAACATTGCCCTTAAAATTGACCTTTTAAAGTCTTTTAAAGGACTATAAATAAACAGGACTATAAAATATGTTCATGGAATATGATCTTTACTTAATAAACCTAATGATTTTTGGTATAAAATAAAAATCGATCCATACAGTGATTGGTAATTGGTTATTTCTACAACAAAAACTATGCTATTTATGACTGGTTTTGTGGTTTTGGAGGGGAAGGGGGGGGGATTTGTTGTTCTTGCAAAATAGCGTTATATTCAGTCAGTCTTTGCTGACTTTGTGATCTGTGCTGCGGACCCCTTGTCAAATCATACAGAAAGAGAAAAATGGCTTGATGTGCTGTTAAAGTGATGGATGACACAAGGCTGTAGCATTGCTTCACCGCTGAAGCTGCAGCTTGAGATCGTGCGGAATCGTGTATTTCGAAGCAGCCTGTGTCTCTCTTTGATATCTTGTGCCAGTCTGAACATTTGTCAGTGCCATCCACCTACAAACTCGGCTGGTGCTGGCAGGAACAGTAAAGTCAGTGGAACAAACACCGTCTGCGCTTTATTTTAGAATGCAAGCGGCCGCTCCTTCAGTCTTTTTCTATGACATTATAAAAGCAGCAATCTGATGCTGTGAAGGAGAAACCAAGGTTCAGACAGAGTAATTGTAGAGGATGTAAAATAGCAGCAGTCGTTGTATGCGGCAACTGTAGGCGCTTGTGAAATGCTTAAAGTTCCACTAGAAATTGGGAATTAAATTCCAGTTTTTACAGCAGGGCACAGTGTTGTTCGTATTGTGAGATGTAGCAAAGACTGTGACATTTCTCTGCTTGCTGTGTATGATCTGTTATACCAATGCTATGAAAATGAAACATTTTGTTCCATATTTTGATCATTTGCTTTCTCACAAAACAAACACAGAATGTTTCAGCCAATCTACTTGATCAATTACAAAATATGGATGTCAAAATAATTAATTAGATAAGATCAAAACGATAGAAAGTTGTGTTGCAAAAACATGTACACCCTCCACAAAGTGACTAAATGAAAACTAAATAAAACCAGGCATGTTGCACTGATACATAAAAATCAAAAGTATTAAATAGCCCACTAAATGATTCTCAGACTTGTCAGGAGACGTATTTCTTAGCACAAGGTTGGACATTTGGGATGCAGTTTGCAGAGTGTATGAGGACATACAAAGTACTAGAATATTATACATTTGTTAAATCTAGGGTGTACCCATTTCTGCAAATCTTCTTTTAAACTAAATTGGCTAATTTACTTATTTTACAGATGTTAAGGACATATTTTTCATATATACTGTATTTCATATGTATCTTTTATTAAGGAAATGTTCAATATTTAATTTTCAATTTTGCCGTCTTTCCATGAATTTTATTTGTAATCATTAAGAATTATGCTGTGCACAAATGCTCAGGGGACATTTGTCATTAGTTAGTGATTACATACTGCAGTTAAATAATCCCATGCTATTACATTAGATCAGTTCTGGATTGTAATACATATTTTTAATCCTGTACATTTAGTAAAAGGTGTCACCTCCTCCAACAATACTTAATCAAGTCCATCGGTCCGTAAATTATTACATGAGCTTGACGTTAGGCAATGCCAGACATAACTTATCAGACTTGCTATGCATTTATTTATATATAGTATTGTTAAAATATAAAAATAGAAAAATTTAAATAGATAACAGAAACTGTTTTCTATTTAAATGTATTTATTATTTTAACCAACCATAATTTAAATCTCTTATTTGCTTCTTAATATGTTACTTCTTCACTGATACATACAATATAAATAGATCTAACTGGGTCTAGTTATTGGAGAGTCGATTGTATAGTCATTTTATATTGTCGTATCAACCAGCAATAAAACTTATATATGAACAATATGAATTAACTACATATATTTGCCATATGGTTAGGGTTAGGACTATGGCTGCTCTTGGGGTTACATGCATAATTTATTGTTATTACAATATTAAGTACATATAGGCCTGGTTTCACAAACGGGGCTTAGCTTAAGCCAGGACTAGGCATTTGGTTAATTAAGATATTTAGGCAACTTTTACAAAAATGCCTTATAAGAAAGTATTACATGTGTGCATCTTAACACAGAACAATGCCACTGACATGTTTTAAGATATGCCAGAGCAAGATATTTTCATCTGAGACAGCTCAAACATGCATTTTAGTCTGGGACTAGCTTAAGCCTTGTCTGTGAAACTGGGGGATAATGTGTTAAAAGGACACTTTAAAATAAACTGTTCTCCAATGCATATTTTAAAAATGCACAATAATAAACAGAAAGTTCAATATAAGAGCATTTATTAAAGAATAAATATATCTAACATAAGTTTTTATTGAGTTTTTAAAATTAATTTAACTGTGCAATACTTTGGAATATTATTAATTTCTTTAAAAAATGTTATGTTAGTGTTATTTACTTTTTTTATATATAATTTCTAGGTACAATTGCACAAAAAATATTTTGTAGTGATATAAGGTTTTGTCCACACTCCTTGTGTTCCTTATGTTTAATGGCAGTTTGTAAATTTGATGAGAAAGCAAGACTGATTGATTTACAGCCATTGTAGGAGTGCATGCTGGGATGTCAGCATGAATTCATTAAAGATCCCCTCCTCTGCTGCTGTCAGTGGTGTCAGGCTGTGTCGGACTCGCAGGGTTAAATCAGGGTGATACAGTGCCATCCTGTCCCATTAACAGCCCAATAAATGTTTCTTATGTGCCGTAGAATATCGGGAAGAAGATGACGTGCCAGGAATTTATCAATAACCTGGACGGACTCAATGGAGGACAAGATTTCCCCAGGGAGCTGCTGAAGGTAAGTCTAAAACAAATCTCTCAACGTTCCTCTTTAAGATAATTTATGAAGAGATACGTGACATTAAAAACTAGCATGATGGATACAAAAATATTCAGAGTAGAATTTAGCTACTCCAGGTCCTTTGAGCCTGGTGATATTCTATAACACACCATGCTGTCTACTTTCCCTTGTTTTCTTAAGATCATCTGATCTTTACTAATTAGTCCCCATCAACCTGATGTTTGTGCACTTGATACAAGCCCAGGACAAAAGCGCTTGACTTGGATTCATTAGTAATAGATGCTGTTATTGGAGACAGACATGGACATTTGGAGGCAAAATTCTCTTTAAACTGCTGCTCCACCATGACCATAGTTAAAAGAGAAGAATAAAATAAAAAAATAAAAACATCTTGTGGCAATACTAAAAAGGCAGAATGCAATGATGCGTGACATCAACTTGTGTGGCTAGAAGCATCTATGTTAATAAAAAGACAGGACAAAAGCATGAGAGAAATTATTTGTTTCACAGCAAAGATTTGTTATGTAGGCCCTACTTTTTATGTGATGTTAATTGCTTATGAAGATATTGAGTTTTGGAGTTGTTTGTGTCATGAGTGATGCTCGTAAAGATTTAAATGTATGCTTTTGCTGATGCTTATCTGAAGTGTACAGTGCTTTCAAGATTCTCTGTGTTTTTCAGTTGGGTATCAAGCCAATGACCTTTCTGTTGCTGGCGCTGTGCTATTGTTTGAGCGACAGGAATAACAAAAGATGCACCAGATCAACAAAAATGAATGCACAACAGTTTATAACCATATTAAATATTTACATGGTTTTTGGTGCAAAAATTAAAGCTTTTACTTAAATTTTAACCCATATACTGTATAACTTTATTTCAAGTGGGCTTATAAATTGTCTTATAATTTATTATAAAATGCATAGTTTATTTGAAACACATCATTTGCCAGTTGCGATTGGAAAAACATGACAAGTAAAACTTGCGATTGTCGTCTAGTTTGTAAGTTATTGATTACAGATTACATGATGAAAACTTGTAACTTATTTTAGTGACTTATTTTAGGTAATGCAATCTGACAACCTTTTATAGATGTCTTTAATATTTCCCATAGTGGGGTTAGTGAACTGCAGTGGATTTGTGAGCTATTATTTAATTAAATCATAAAAATGTAAAATAAAAAAAAATACTTGGACACTAAAATGGAAATATTTTACCATTTTACCATATTTTACCATCAATACCATTAATTACATCAGAGCAAGTGTGTTGTTAAATTAATGTGTTGTTATTAAGTTAAATTTCCAGAGATTACTTTATATTTCGGTAAATATTTTTAGAGGATTCGCTGTCAAAAACTTTTGGGAGTGCATTATATATATATATAAAAAAATTATTAAAATGAAAGCAGCAGTGACATTACATGCCCAAAGTCTTCTAGGTTTGAAATATTTTTGTCCAGACTGCCAGAACCAACAGATACTGAAGGTCGCTAAATATAATGAAGACATGAAGTTTCCCAACTGTATATCACTCTAATACTATATTTTGTGAAAAAGTAACTGTGATCTGATTATGAGCAATTTAAAATGTCATATACTTTAATTATGAGTGCTTAATACCTAGCCCTGATCATCAAATCGGTGGCCCACCTGCTAGACAATCCTTGTCCCATGTTTCCTCTGATATGTCCGGTTCTGGCACCATCACTGCAGCCAAGCTCAATCAGCGACAGGCCAAAACAGCCCCATGTGGACTTGGGCTCAAATAAGTGTGATCTGCCAAAATCAGCAGACTTAAATAATTAAATACCCCCCTGCCACCACTGACACCTCTTCCGGATAGTGCACCTTTTATGTCACGCTTTAATAAAACGAATACGCTTCACACACTGACAGGATGTATATTGCATGCTTAATAAGTTGGCAGTTACTTCAGTAAGCACTTTATAAGGTGTTATATAAAGCTGCACCAAAAGCGAGTGCCCTTGCCGGGCGTCTGTCGTGACTGTCCTCTGCCAACTCCATAGCTACTTTATGAGCTTTTTATGGCCTGCTTGCAGGTATCACCATACTGAATGACTCACAGGCTATCTGCCTTAATGAGAGAAGAGTGCTTCATTTTGGTGTCTTTTTGCTGTTAGGTCACAAGAATTCTTGCAGTGGATGCAGTTAATCTAGTCTAGGTTTAGTTAGTTCAGTGCTGTGGAACTGGCCTGGTCATTTTGTCATCTCAAGTTTTGAGTCGCCAAGGTCAGAATCATTTAAAGTTGTTTGACAGCTTATTTCAATGGCACATTTTGAGTAAATTGTAGCACAAGGTCAAGTTTTCAGTTGTGTGAGTCACCGTCTTGTTTTCTGCAGTAAAATCAGCCTGCCACAACTCAAAGTATATTGATGGATCGTTTTGTCCTTTCATATTTCTTGGTTGGCATCTGAAGGAACTCTGGCAAACGGGTTACTGATCCGCATGGCGCCAACAACACGTATTGTACAACACTATAGCAGAACGTATTGTTTTGAGGTATTATTAGATCATAAATTTGGGGGAGAAGTGCTTCTAATTTCTGTTATGTTATCTCGAGCCCAGAGCAGATTTAAACATTTTGGGGTTGTCAAGTTATGCAATCAATTATATATCAGTAAATATATTTATTTATAAAAAAAAAACAGAAGGGATGTTTAATAAAAGTAAGGTTATTTGCTGTTTAATAGATGGTCAAAGACTCAAAATGAGGGCTTAATATAATAATTTTACCCAGTATATTTGTTTGTTTTAATTTTTTGTGCAAAAAAACATTATTAACATTATAATTATACCTCTAGCATAAAACATAACATAAAATAATAATTTGAGAAATCCATATTATGACCTCTGTAATGTTTCTTCCTACAAAAAAAAAAAATAGAATGTGAAAGAAATAAGAATATGAAAAAATAAGTTATGCAAGGTTTTTCTGCACTGTGAAGTAAAAAGTAGTTCTAAACCTGAATAAATTTGAAAGATATTTTGAAAAAGGTTTGTAACCATGCTGTTTTGTGTCACCATTGACCTCCATAGTGGAAGAAATTCATACAGATTTGGAACTACTTGAGGGTATGTAAATAATGACCGAAGTTTTATTTTTGGGTGAACTATTTCTTTAAGGGCAGTTTTATCACCCTAAGAAAACTGTGGCTTGTTAAGAGCGTCTTTTCAGAACAACTGTGGAGACGGACTCAAATAAACTTGAAAGCATCGGTGTCAGTATCTGTGAAAGACTGCATGTCTCGGTTTGATTGGCGAACAACACGCACATGGAACAGTTTTTCACACATCTCTTGCAGTATTAAACTGGCTCTTTTGAAACATAAAAAAAAAAATCTCAGTCTGCTCTAGTTACACAAAGTCATTTGGTGGCTGTATTATTGAAATGTTCACAAGTTTAATGTTGCTGTGTTTATGATTGTAGCCTTGTTTGCATTTGTGACGTACATGGCTGATCATCTTGACTGATATCTAGAAGTAACCATATATTTGTGCAACTGTTTGGTTGCAAAGATTATTGTGAAAAATGCATTTTATTGATAGTTTTCTTCCATAGCTAACCAAGGTTATTATAGTTAACGAAAACAAACGAAAAAACCAAAACTAGAATTAAAAAGCATTTTCGTTAACTGAATTAAAAATAAAAACGAGTGTTAAAAAAAAAAACGAAAACTAACTGAAACTGTTTTGTGTGTATACAAACTAACTTAAACAAACTAATATTATAGGAAAAATGTCCTTTGTATTTGTCTTTGTAATAAGCTTTTTGGGTTGAATTAAAATGTATTTACTTCACGCTGCCAGTTTTAAGCCAAGTGTTTGACCCGAAAGGCACCACCTAATCTGTGCATTTCAGTCACTATTTAATATTCTTTCCGTTTTTCTGACAACAAAAATCACTAAATATATCAGTGAAAACGGTTATATTATAGTTTTTATTATACATATTATTATTTTATATTATACATATATTCTGGTGATTTTGATTCTTGCACCTGAGAAATATCTTAATTTCCAAAAAAAAACAAAAATTAAAACTAACATTGTGATAAAAACTAAACTAAAACTAAGCAATTTCAAAATATAAAAACGAGCAAATCTGCCTATAAAAAATAATTAAAACTAACTGAATTTGAAAAGAAAACTAATGAAAAATCCAAAACTATTATAACCTTGTAGCTAACATAGTTACTCATAGCTGAACCTTGTTTGTTGATGGAATGCATAGTGGTACATTATTGCGTATAAAGTTTAAGCCTTTGTTCCTGAACTCTAATGCCTTATTTGAAATCAAATACGTCCTTCTATATATGATGTTAAAAACAGTCTGACAAAAGTGCGGTATGCCCAATTTCACTGTAGACAAAAGTACCAGCAAATGCAAATGAACTGCTGCTCCTCCCAATATGGTTTTATGAATGCATGCAAAGCAGCTGTCACATGGGTCATGATATTCAATTATTCAGTTAGTTGATTTATTCACTTAATATTGAATAGCTTGTGTGTTTATTGTCTGAAATATTCTCCATGTGATGATGCGGTAGCACATGTAACCAGAGGGTAGCGATGCCAGAATGATGTCACATGAGTTTTGTGCAAACCAAAAAAAACCCTGACTGGGTTAGAGGTGTGTTTAATCTGTACTGGCAAAGAAAACTGTAGAGCCACTGAAGGGACAAATGGTTAGCCGCATACTAGCAGTAGTATTATAGTACATTACTGTTACATTACAGTACATGTTATTTCACTTACCAGCAACAGAGTAAGGAGAGATGACTGATATAATTATGGCAAATTATTTGCTGATCCTGAGCATCACTGACAAACATCTACTGTTGTAAAATATATGGTAATATTATTTCTGCTTGAAATGCTCATACCTATCATAGCGTGGATGGATGCATGGATCCGATAAATTAGGATCGGTATCGCTCCGATATGGTCATTTTCTGCGGATCGGGTATTTTAGATCAGACCCATCCAAATTAAATTTTGTGGATATGTTATTCTGTGTTAATGTTAAGCCCTTTGTGCTGCTTTGTATTGGAGCCTTTAATTTTATAAAACTATCCTCAATAAAAGATTAGTAATGGTCTTTCTTGTTCCTTCCTATCATATGTTGCTGCCTTCAGTACTGTACTATAGATTTAAAAGAAATGTCTTTTAATTATATAGTATATATTGTAGTGTAAATGCTTGTTTTTTCATGAATGCATTAACAACATAAAGGGCAATGTGTACAATTTAGTTCTATGTGTACAGATTTTGTCCTACACTTTTATTTTTAAATGAAAATATTTAACTAGGTTTTTAAAATTATTGTGTAACTATGATTTTTCTAGAGTTTCTTTTACTTCTTTTGCTTATCCACTAACCTATTTTATATGAATATTTTTGTCAATGCATCCCATTGTTGTGTAAACACACTGTTAATGTTGCGGTGAATTTTGCATGAAAGGTGGCCTTTAAATATTACTGGCTCTTCACACTGAAAGCAGTCTCTGGCGGACATCTGATTATAGCTGTCATCCTCAAGAAGGCATAGTATACAAGCCTAGCTGTAAACTTCTCCAATTAAGGATGGACTAGACATGACTCAAGTCATCTAGAGTCTAGATGTATATTTTATGATGTCTAAAAAGATCACTGTTGACCAGTTGACAGGGATTTACAGGGGTAGCGGTTGAATGCTCAGGTCTTGCTCTTGTTCTGGTATACAGAAATCCTTTGAGATCTTTGGATTTGTTGGAGGTCTGGCCTTTAAAACAGAGACATGAGTGACCGAATGCCTCAGTGTAATCAGACACCAATCACTGCTGCCACACTTATGATGCTTCTATTCTTATCAGACCTATTTTTGCTGGACTCAACACACATAATGCTGAAGGTGTTTGCCAGGCTCTTGGGCAAGACATGGTGACCTGTGATGAATTTAGCAGAAACATAAACCTTCATTTTCAAAACTAGATCTATTGTATTGTCATTTAAAACCTGGCAAATGCATGTTTTGTTTTTGTGCTTGTGCATCTGTCACCTGTATTGCTCAGCTGTCTTTATTGCTCTACTTAATTGCCAGTGAGACTTTGATACATATTCCTTTGGAGAGAACTGATCTAAATGATTCTGATTGTTCTCCTGCTGGTCCAGAACTAAAAATAATAAAGGAAATGAAAATTTCAAGTGTTTTATTTAATAGAGATGGTTTGTATTTATGGCAGGATGGTTATGGAATGATTGTGTGATATCAGGTTTATAAACGCAGGCGATGTGACACAGCTCATCTGTCCGAAAATAAAGTGTTAAATTAAAGGTCAGAAGATTAATAACTGTATATTAGATGGAAAATCACAGTGGCTATCTTTAGATAACTGCTGCTTTACACAAGTAGAGGACAGCTTATTCTTCAGTGTTACAGATCCCAGTGTAGTGATGCTTTATTTCTTTTACAGGTTTTCCCTTGACTATAAAATTTATTTGTATTAGAATTAAAGCCATTAAAGTCCAAAATGCCTTAAATGGTAGAATAAAAGTCTTAATTGTAGTTTCAAGAGATCTTAAATTCGGGGACAAAAAGACAAGAATCATGACTTGACATGATTAAACTTCAAAAGGTTATTATTTAATTGAAAAATATGAACTGTGTAAATTTCATTGCACTTTACTAAGGGCACACCGATCTGATAAAGCACACAAAAGAGTGAGGATTGGTTCAAGGCACATTAAGGTATAGAAATTGGACACTGATTAAAAACACTGGAATGGTATAGGATTGATTTCGGTATCGGATCAGAAAAAGTTGTATTGAGCCACCCCTACAATTTACGTTTTTAGCAAGCCTGTCTGCTGTTTATGTTCAGACCAATGTGAAAATCTACCTGTGTTTTTAAGCAGCAAATACAAAGTTGTGCTTATGAACTAGTGGACCAATAAGTGAAGCTAATATGCCTTCTAAAAAACTAAATGATTCATGTAACAAGAATTAATACTCTTGACTCACACCTTTTAAAAAAGGTTTGAATACTGAAATGTGAAGTTTGTCATTTTGATAAAACGTTTTTTTGTGAAAACCTTTGAACTGTTCATCTTTTTTTTCTTTGTCATTTTATGGTTTGATTTTGCCCTACCACTCATACGGTATTATTTATTATGCGTGTTATATGTGTGTTTGTGGTAGGATTCTATCTCTATATAAAACTAGAAAAAATACTTTGACAATTTTAGAATACTATTATTTTTACTGTATTTATGCTCAAATAGATACAACCTTGATGAGCAGAACAGACTGAATGGTAGTTAATATACTAGCTATGCCATTTTTTCAGTTTATGCATTCCTTGGGAATCAATCCCATGACTTTGCTGTTGCTAGATCTATGGTTTACTCTTTGAGCTGCAGTTGATTGTTTAAAAAAAAAACAGTAGCTGTGAGACCAACAAAACTGCATAGGTTTATTGTGTTTTTAATGTGTATACAGTGCTGTGTGGCATTTACCCACTATACTGATGGTGGACCGAATGGAGGTTTATTCTGAGCAGCAGTGAATTGACCTGTCTGTGTGTTATCTGCGGCGTATGCCGCACCGCACTGAGACTGGCTCCACTGCTGCCAGCGTTTCATCCTACACAATATTTCCACACCATTTCAAGGCTGTGCATAGAAACTGCATGCTTTATTTTTTTTATAGATTATACAGACACTGTATGTTGCTCCTGTATGTTTTTATGAAGCATTGTGTTATGCATTCATATGTAATATATTTGAGCTGAATGCAGCACGCATGTTTGGCAACAGTGGGATGTCTAATAAATCTAATTCTGATGGTGGCCAAAATATTATTCAGTGTGAATCTTTCTCAGTGCTTGTGTAACGTTGCGGTTTGGTCTGGTCTTGTTTCTCCCCCCGTTTCTGTGTGTCTTTTGGTTTAACCCTCATTTGTTGATTCGTGTGACCTGTTTTTTACACCTGTCTTTAATTTTGTTCCTGAGTTTTTGCCCTAATA
>JAUCMT010000002.1:3964398-3979377 GCA_032357475.1 Enteromius thamalakanensis
GGCTAGTCGATGAATTGCAGTTTTAATCACTTCCGTGTTGGTTTCACTAGAGGGAGCGGGAGGTTGCCCCTTGGTTTGAACACACTCGTCGGTTAAAACAATAATTTATAATTGTATTATAATATTTATTTATTGCTTTATTATTGACTTTTGGGGCAAGAAGCCGTGTAATAACAACCTGCTAGCTGGACATTATTCTGCTTATCACAAAATAGAGCCCTTCAGTCCAATTCTTATTATTAACAAACAATAACTATGACTTCTGCTTCAATAAACTCCTAATTTGCTGATTATTAATACTTAGTAAGTAGTTAAGATAAGTTTAGATAAGTGTAGGGTAGGATTAAGGATGTAGAATGCAGAATATGTGCTTTATGAATATTTGACTAATAAAAAGTGTAGTTTTTGTTTCCAAACCTGAAAAACAAAGAGAGAAAACTAATATTTTTGTAACAGGAGAAAATATTCTTTATTAAATTAAATTCTTAAATCACTGCTTATTAGCATTTTAGCACCTTAAAGTCACATATTAGTTCTATTTAAAATTGTACTACCTCACTAACCACTGAGAACACATAGACATTTACAGGATGGCTGCTTTCATACCTGTTTTACACAGCCTAGCAAATCTGAAACCGCCTCAGAACCAATCGTTTTTGTAAAGGGAGATTTTTGGATTGGTTTCTGACAGATTTTTGTGGTTTTCAAATGGAGTCTTATTTGATTTTAGTGTCTTATTAGCTTGGTTTTGGGTTTGGTGGTTTTACCGTTCACTTACTTTCGCAGCGGCCCGGAGTTTTTGAAACATGAGGACAGAGGTTGCTCTGTGAAGCACCCCAGTCCTTCAGGCCAGAAGTTGCTGAAGTGGAAGACTAAGCCCAAAACATCCCATAGGCCCACATGCCTCAGATCTGTCTGGATTAGTCTGGACTGGTCTTGAGGATTGAAACTTGGCCTACTTTGCCCGGGGAAGGCAAAAGGTCTCTGAAAGTGTTGCTTATGTGCTTTCGAATATCTGGTGATTCATTGAAATAGTTTCTTATTAAAGGGGAAATGACCATCCTGTCGTTGGTCACCCTCAAGCCGTTCCAAACCCGTATGACTTTCTGTCTTCCGTGGATTCAATTTTCCACTTGAACACTGAAGACCGTCTCACTTTGCAGATCTGCGGGAAGTTTTACATTCCTGCCAATCTCTTCAATGTGTAATATACCATCACAGCTTTGCGTTCGACCAGCTTTGGGTATGCGGTGCATTAACACCCTGCTGTCACTGTACAAATGTTCAGCACAGTGTCGGTAACTCAATTCCCCAACCTTTAGGGAAACAGCTGCCCACAGGCCTTTTCAGCATTATGAGTCCTGGTGCAAATCTCTAGATGCAGAGGTGACAGATCTGGCCTCATCCCACGCTGGGCTCATGGTTATTTAGGGTGCCACGGGGTGCCCTGGACATGTGTGATTGTGTTGCAGGGTATACCTTTGCTGGAAGTTAAAAAGCTTCAACAGAGAAGAAACCCAAACCAAGTCTGATTTCAATCTGTGCCTCTGCAGGTCGCTTTTTGTGTGTTGCTTGGCTCAGAAGCGTAGTATGTTTCCATTGTCAGCATCTGTTACCTGCATGAGGACTAGTTGCAGCTGGTTACCACTGTAGGTAAAAATCAGGAGCAAAGGTGCCAGTTAAGCCATGCTATTTTAGTTTTTGGTATCTTGTTTTCCCTCAAATTTAATATATGCTTTACTTGCATTGAAGTTGACATTAAATAAACATTAAACCTCCGTTTTAAATATACTTAGTGCAGTTCAGGAGATGGTTGTCACACTGCTCAAACAAACTTAACTTTATAGTAGGACTGGGCTTTTTATTTTTTCAGAAAAATCTGTTTTCTATATGTAATGAAAAGAAGGTGTTGAGTGAAATGCATATACAGTATTAATTGTTTAATTATTAATTAAAACATCAATACAATATATAAATATATCATGTACATACACACACACATATATATATTAGGGCTGTCAAATGGTTAAAATTTGTAATCAAATGAATCAGGATCAATCACTATTTGCTACTTCACCTGGATTTAGATCAAGAACAACGCACTGTCACTTTAATTCAGCGTAAGCGGCGCAGCAAAAATAGACTCGGAGCTATCCCGCACGGCACTGGCGGTTCTGCTCTATTCCTGCTACACACTGCCGCGCCGCCTTGACCAAAGCATTCACAAAGCCGCTGTCAGCAAGACTCACTGTGACACTTCTCTGCAGCATGTGAGCGACACAGTTCATGTGTTCAGAGCTTGTAAGACGAATTGCGGCAACCATGTTGCATGCACTGTCAGTTCCAATGGTTGTCGTTTTGCCCCCGCTTGCGTACAACAGACAGGAAATGTTCTTTACAACCTTCTGCAAAATGATGCTCTTTAGTTTTTAAAATAGTGATCATAAAAGACTTCAGTTCCCACGTGTAACTGATGCAATGTGCAGTTTACTCCGCGGTAATTGTCCCACTTTCCTGACAAATAATTCATCACACTTTGCATACGTGAAATGCTTAATTACGTAATTAACAACAACAAAAAAATTATGTTGTTAACGTGTTATTTTTGACAGCCCTAGTAAACATAAAACTTTTATTTTGGATGCAAATAATCATGATTAATCATTTGACATAACTGCTTTTTACATTAAAATTTTAAATAATAAAAAATAAAATAATAAAAATTTAATTAAAAAAAATATACAATAAAACTGAAAATCAGTGCAAAAATAGCAAATAAATTACAATTATGACATTAGCAAAGATGGACAGATTTTAAATGATACAATGACATAAAATGATTGGTTTTGTAATTGGAAAACCTCATATTTCAGACTTAGGATTTTAGGGTGTTTAATGTGCTCTATTAATAATTCTATATAACATATTATCAAAATTGTTAAGATGGGCCAAATGAAAATGCAAATCGACACCCTTTGCAAATCTTCAGCTACATAGTTTAAACTTGGACCAGGTTTTTAAAAGATTTTTGGGTCAGCACACTTTAATAGCTTCAACCGATCAAGTTAATGTTTGAATAAACTGACAGCTTGGATGTCCAGATTATATAGAGCTGTAATAGCTGCTAATAGTGGATATTCTAATGGATAGACAATTTTTGTATTCTCTATGTATAAACTGTTTATGTAATAAAATGTTCTCTTAGTTTGTGTTGCGCCTTATTAGTACACAAATGAAAAAGAATTCATGCCAATATTGTCTAAATCCCACTTTTCTAGGGTGTTTCCAAACATTTGGAGGGCAAATGTTTAACTGTTGTAACTGATAAAACAAATGTACATGCTACGTTTCAAATAAAGTATAATAAACACTCATTCTGCAGGTTTAGAATAGCATGTTTATCTCTACAGATCCACAGCCTACCTGCTCCTTTGAGCCAGCCACCGTGTGCCACCTACTCTGGTGGGCATGAGTGGGTGTTGGCTGCCATGCATAATTTGAATGCAGACTTCAAATTTCAGTGTTGAAAGGGGACTAATCTCTTCTTCCACTTGTACCAAATGCCGTTTTTGGCAACATTCTTGTATGAAAGATTCAGTCTGTGGACATGCAGAATAAACCAATGATTCTCAGCCTGGCTACAGCATTACTTTCTATGCTACACAGTCAGTGGCTCTTCCATTCTTTGTCCCCTTCTTAACTGCAGACACCATACATCATAACACAGATATTGTAGCTTTTGTTCTTGACGTTGGCTTATGCTACTCGCTTCCCTGCCCTGCAAGTGCGTACATAAAGCATTTCTTGTTCCTCCACCACACTGTCAAGACAGCAATCCAACATCAAGTAGAAGAATTTTGTGCCTCTCTTTCCGTTCATCTGCCTTATCAAACAGTAAGTAGGTAAACATTACAAAATCACACACTTTAGCTAGCTAGTGCCCACATAGTGTGATCTTTATCCTTAAAATAACGTTATATTAGCTGCCTTTTGTTGTAAACAGGGATATGATTAATTGGATCTTGGCAATCTGCTTGCTGGTCTGATAATATCTGATAATATTTCTATCTGTGGTGAAATCATTGGTTCGCATTGATAACTAATAAACAGAATTTTTTAAAGCATGCAGGTGAAGTAAAAAAAAACTCATTCTCCTCTTCCTGAACTTCTTCAAAGGATCCCTTTTCAATTTTCTCCCAAATTTTTAGCCAATATCACAGGAATATTAAGGGGTAAAAAGAGACCGTCTATTAAATAACTTCATGCTGACATAAATTTGCATCAAACATTGTTATAGGGCCCTGGATTGAGGTACTTTGGTTGTAGTTTCTTCCAAAATGTTTACTGAAAAAAACCCAAAATCAATAACCAATGTTAGCTGTTAAATTATATGGCACCAATATATATTGCATCCCTAAATTTCAGCATCTCCTGAACCTCACAAACTTTTTACACAAATTGAGTTCTTCCTCCTCGTAGCATGAATGCCAGTCAGATTAGAGCTTTTGCCACTTTTCGAGATGGTCAATAAATGTGCTGAAATTTTTTTATTTCAGCCAGTCTTGGTCTGTTTATGGAGCATTAGTATGCGCTTTGAACACTTTGAATTATTTATTCCATTTGAAATTATACTGAGGTGATGGATTTCTCACAGGAGATCTTTGAATTACTGCCTAGAAGCCAGGCATGTTTGAAAGAATATCTATCATTATTCCAAAGCCGTTATTATCATAAACCACCTCAAGACAGTGTGAGTTGTGTACCAAAGTCTTATTGCATTCAAAAGTGGAATCTTATTTGGCCCTTTCTCCAATAAACTCCAATATATCCATGCATACTGTATGTATACCTCAGAGGCAGTTTGCTAAGGTGTGATTAGGAGAGCTCATCTACAGCTTGTGCCACTAATATTCAGGTTCTCATCCTGAGTCACCCAGGATGGCCTGTGTTCTGTGTGCAAATGTGAGTGAGTCCGGTGGGCAGCTTACATTGGCTTTTTGAAATATAAATGAATCGATTTCAACATTGGCTTGCTTCAAAATGGGAGGAGCAGCAGCTCCTCTCCCCTTCTCTCTCTCTCTCTCTCTCTCTGTGTCTCTCTTCCTGGCTCTACCAGTCTCTGACGTGTTGCTTCCAGGGAAACTATCATTCTGTATCCAAACACTCCGGCGAGCGATGCGGGAGAGAGCAGCGCCGCTCATGTGTTGAAGGCAGGGACGTTTGTGCGCCGTTCTGCATTGCTTGTCTGTCTATTTTCACACTTCTCCTTTCGTCCGCCGCCTCACACGTCTCTCTTGATCAAGTTTGCTCTCCTCTCTGTCGCTGTGTGTGTGCGAAAGGGCTTTAATCTGAGGAGATGATTGGGGTAAACAGTGTTCAGGGGACCGGGAAGGTCCGCATGCGGGCCGGCGGCTCCGTCAAGTATGGCAGGGAGGAGTCGTTGAGGCGTCAGCCCCAGCACCGCTCCAAGTCTCTCAAAGTGTCCAATTCTGCTGAATTCAACACTGGGCTGCCCAAAAAGGAGAAGGTAACATGCCTGACATTAACTGTGGTGTTTGTGTACCTGGAATGGAGATTTTTTTTGGCATTGTGATGTTGCACTCGTTGTGGGATTTTTGAATCTCATTGCTGACATGAATTTGAATGCAGGCTAAAGCTCTTCGTGTAACGCTGTTATTAAGTGCCGCTGGTGTTGTGCCTGCAGCACTGGGTGCAATACTTGCACTAAACAAAATGCTGCGTTTCTCTGTGGAAGAGATGTGTCCATGTCCTTACAATGGATTTATGTTTTTACCTGAAGCTGGTAGGCTTCTTTAAGTGATGGATGGTGTTTGTGTTGTTTGCTCTAGTTACTGAATGAAATGCATGCTGTTATTGTGAAGGCATTAACGTGTCACCTTGACCCGGGTTAATGGCGGTTGTCTGTTTTATTGGCCACTGCACTTGATTTATGATTCACAGACATTGTGTATACCATTGTTATAGCCTCTGCCGTGTAACTCGCTCCCTCTTTCACACTCGTGTGTTTTCTGCTGTGCCGTAAACACATCGTTGTGATGTGTCTGTGTCCAGTCGGCGGTATCCACTGACACACACATCTCATGTGAGAGGAACATTGCTTTGTATTTGTATGAACATTGACACTTCTCACTTTGAGTCAACTAAAATTGTAAAATTACTGCACATATATGCAGTCAATGACATTAATGCTTATATTTTTTTGGTTGTGATTAATCGGTCATCAATTGATCATTAATAGAAAATTATTTGGCTGGATTTAGAGGCTTAAGTTATTTGACTTGGAATATGTGCACATTAAAGTTAATGGGTTATTATATATAGAAATATGTTCAGGTTATTATATATACATATATATATATATATATAGAGAGAGAGAGAGAGAGAATTGCACACAAATATTAGAATATTACTCATTTTATTTTTAAGATTTTTTTTTTACTTTATTCATACAATATAGAGTTTCCAGGAAGCAATATGAGAGACAGTAGGAGGGCGATGACATAGGACATTAACATTAACCAGGACTCAGACAAAGCACAACCACAGCTATATGAATTGATTGTTTTTTTAGAGCATGCCGTTTACATCACAACCTATTTTAATAAAAATATATATATTTTAAATTATTTCTATGTACCTAACATCAATAAATACATAATAATGTTTTCAAATGGGTTTCGATGATCATTGGCTAGGTCTGTAGTTGTGCTGTAACAGATCAGTGTTTTAAGAACACCACATTGTTTACACTCTTCAGGAAAGCAGTCCACTTATTTTTATGATTTTAAATATCAAGTGAATCTCTTATATTCATGATTACTAATTAAAGTTTTCGATTAATTGAAATTTTTAACTCGATTACGATTAATGAACGATTATTTTATTTATTTATTTTGTCCTCATAGTTCACTGACAAACCTTGTACAGTAAATATGCTCACAAATAACATTATTTTTTCAACGAAGGGTGCATTACTTGATTTTAAAATAATTGAAGGAAACTATCTATGATTATTTGTTAAACATCAATGTTGAACAACTGAAATTAAGTGAATGACGTGAATACGTGTTTGCTATGAAGCAAATTTCACGCGCGAATGAAGCAAGTAAATGTATGTTCAAGCGTCCAACTACGCTTGATTAGCATGGTTTATTTGCGCAAGTCACATCTGGTGTACACGCAGGGTAATGTAACGATTCATGGGACTCCACACGCGATAGTGTTTTTAAAGGGAATGTAATAAAAATAATTGACCTGGAAATATTTGATCTATTATAGGTTCTGAATGTCAATTTTGATTACTTTTCGATTAATTGCCCAGCCCTATCCCTTACAGTACAGTTACTACTCTTCGCAACAAAAAACATCTAAGTTACCAGACTAGATTATTATCCACTAGGCCAATTGCACATGACTTTTTGACATACAGCAGCAGTAGAGCTAGGGGTGACCCCTAATAGTTGAAGATACAGACACATTCTGTGCATTCATTTTGTGTAGATAAGTCATAATATTATGTTTTATAAATAACAAAACATATACTATATGAAATGTACGAGTAAAATACAATTGATTGGAAACCTGCCATCAAATGCCTCATTCTACTGGTCATCTTCAGCACACATAGCTTAAAACAGAAATGAAGAAAATTAATAACTGCTAGTCATGTGACGTTATTTATGAGAGTGTGATTTTGAAGGTCTTGGTTCTCAGCGACAAGGACGGCAGGGAGACGTGACTTCAGTGAAATGGGTAACATTTAATAAATGAACAGGATACAAGGCTGGCTGACACGGAGACATACATTAAACAAGGTAAAGCTTGTGGAACAGAATCAAAACAAAAACAAAAAGACAGCATATGGACCATGACACATCACATAACACTCCCCCCTCCGGAAGGCATGTCCTCACGCCGACAGAGGAGAATCTTAGGAGCTGGCGGATGGGTGGGTGCCCAAGAAGCAGACACGAGCAGAGTCTCAGGAGGCCTCCCGGGCATGACATCAGGATCCTTGAGTGACCATGGCAGATCGATAACCCTGGGCGTCCACTCTGGCATGGACAACTGCAGACTGGAATCCACTGGTAGCTGGATTGGCACTCCTGGCCATAACTCGGACACTGAAACTGACAACGGTTCTCCTGATCGTGATTTGGGGCTAAGACCCGACAGTTGCAGACTGGAATCGATGGGTAACTGGATCGGCATTCCTGGTCGAAACTCAGACACTGGACCTGACAACAGTTCTCTTGACTGTGATTCAGGGCTGGGATCTGACAACTGCGGACTGGAATCTGCAGGTAACTGGATTGGTTTTCCTGGCCGAAACTCAGGCACCGGACCTGACAATGGTTCTCCTGACCGTGATTCGATGCTGGGACTCGAAAACTACGGACCAGAATCCGCGGGGATTATCTCAGGCATCTCTGAGTCCCACTCTAGTTCCAGAGCGGGAACTTGCGAACCAGAATCCGTGGGACTCCGGTTCAGCTTTCCTGACCGAACATCTGGAACCGGATGTGGATAGGATGGGTCGGGATCTGTAAAAGTCTATAATGGCGCTTCTGGCCTTGAAGGCAGAATGATTAGATCGGCGCTCCTGGCCAGTGGCTCTCACGTTGAGGTTCAGCCAGTCGCGGCGATCTACCCATCTGCGACCGGGCCGTCATGAGACACAGGAACACCGCTGATCTCCACTTTAGATCTGTAATATCCAGGAGTTCAACAGGGCAGCGCCGGCTGGCAACTTGTCTGGATGCCGAGACCCAACCGTTCGGCGAGCTGGTAGAATTCTGACACAAAGTCCTCAAACGGCGGGTTTTGGAGAACGAGTGCGATGAACGTTTAAGGTATCGCTTCTCAGTGTCAAGGACGGCAAAAAGACGGGACTTCAGTGAAACAGGTAACATTTAATAAATGAACAGGATAAAAGGCTGGCTGAAGAAAGTGAGGAGACATACTGTACATTACAGGGATACACCAACATCCATCAACAACTGACAACCACGAAACACAGGGAGAGTTTAAATTAACACATAATCAAGGACATAATACAAAACACCTGGAAACACAGCTGCAAGGGAGTGAAACACTAATGAGAAGGACGGGATTACAAACAAGGTAAAACAATTGAACAGAATCAAAACAAAGATAGCACATGGACCATGACAACATGACTGAGAGCACTATTTTAAAAGAATGTTGTGAATTGTTAGTGATACACTGATGTGTAATGTTTAAACGTCAATAAATCATTATCTACACACTATAAGTCCTTTACACAATCTGACATGTGCTTAATATTGAGCTGGAAGCTGCTGGCCCCAACAAAGCCTGGTTTCTCCCAAGTTTTTTTTCCCTCCGTTTTCTCATGGATGGGGTTTTGGTTCCTTTCTGCTTTCGCCTGGCTTGTTTAGTTGGGGACACTTGATTTTTAGTGATTATCGTCGTTGTGTTCTCTGCATTTGATAAATTAACAGTTTAATCTCCTCATTATACATTACCATCTCTCTGCTCTCCTATTTGATAATGTTCAGTGCTTTGCTAGAAACTGTATTGTTAAAAGCGCTATATAAATAAAAGTGATTGATTGATTAATCAATTTACCCCGTTTGTATCTGTGAAGTATCCGTTACACAGTTTTCCTGTATGTCGAATATCTGACTTGACTCAGATGGTAATGTATTTTGCCCCCTGCCCCTAAACACATGATTTGAAAATCTAAATTATTAGTCTGGGACAGCCCTAAAAGCAACACATAACAAATTATGGAAGAGGTTAGATTTTTTTCCTGTAAATGCTAATTACTCAGAAGCCTGTCAAAAACAGGATTTTCATGTTCCTTGCAAGGATTTGATATCACAATATTTTCCTTTTTATGTTTTGCTTAGACAAAAGTGACTGGTTGGTCATTGAAATGGGCATTTTGACCCAGAAGTGCATTTGATCATTCTCATGTTCACACAGATCATGTGCACTTTTACATGCAGGCGTTCAAAAGCAGCCATCTGTCAGTCGATAGCACAGACTGGTGTCATAAAATTCTCTTATATTCATATTAGCAAATGAGTGTGTTGCAGACCACAAGCGTACGGGCGGTGACCCATCATCGTGTGTCATGCAGCAGCTTGTTATGAGACGGTGACTGATATGAGATATCAGCCGCTTCAGTGTCTGCCGTAGGTCACATCAGTGTTATGGTGTAGTTGTTTCATGTGAAAAGTGTATCAGATGACAGCTGAGAGTTGGTCTGTCTGTTTTATCTTTCATGATCATGAATGTAGTGAAGCCCTTTTTGTCATATGACACCTGCAAGGATGTATCGTGTGCTTCTGAACATCTGCATGTGGTCTGTGTGTAAAATTCATGCTAACAAATGAGATGTCTGCAGCATTTTGATGTTTGGTTTGACCTTTTGCTCACACTTCTCACAGGAATCTGGATGGGGATTTGCATAAATAGTGCAAATAAATTGTGTGACATTTTCACAATGAATTTTACTGATGGCACTGCATGAGAAAGCTTCATTAGTCGAGAAGAGACAGTGTTTCATCATAACGCATGATTAACTTCAGTGAGATTAAATAAAAGAGCACAAGCGCTGCATTTTTGCATTTGAAGTTTCATTGTTTAAAGAGGTTAAATAAATAAATTGTGCTTCAGGTGAACATGAATTCTATTAAACTGAATGCTTGCCTTACTAAGCCTTTGTCTTTTTTCTGTTTTTTTTCCCCATGCAGACGTTGTATAACTCCATCAAGAATGAGAAGCTGGAATGGGCAGTGTAAGTACTTCTGCATTCACCATTGCTTTTTTAGAACAGAAATAAAAATAATTAAAAAGAATAAAAAACAAGAAAGAACAGGAAATTCTAGAGAAAAAGTAGGGAATTAGGATCAGGTTGAATTTAATCCAGTGTTCCCATGAACATTTGCAACATTCACTGTTCCATAGATCATACGCCATAACCTTTAAAGCATCAAGTTTCCTTTCATCAATCTGATGGAAATCTCCCTTTCATTAAAAAATGGTTTTATTTTCATCTTGGCTTTGGTTCCTGCCATACACAAATGCACTATAAATACACGGCCCAATTAAGGTCCAAAAAGTGTGTGTGATAGTGTGCCTTTGAGTCAAATGATAAGATTGGTGGCATTTGAGACATGAGCTGTAATTATGACCTTGAAAACATGACATTAGACTGACAATGTGCTTCTCTGATAACAGTCAAAATTATAGCAAGCCCTGGCCAACTCTCAGCAACAGCAAACCACATCTCACCCTGCCTGAGCCCAACCAAACATCCTAAAACCTCAAGCTAATCTCTTGCTGTAATGTCTAGCGTACAATAGATTTTTGCAGATTAAATATTAGTTAATATCATATTTGAATATATTCTGTTTATGATTTTAGAACAGCTAAGGGGCACGTTTAGGCACAGCATGGAGCATCAATACAATTTAAGATTTTTCAACATGAGTGTGTCAGTTAGTTACCACAGAAAATATATTTTAATAATGTTGTTTTAACAATGTGTGTTTATAAAAGCATTAATATTCATACTGTTTTGAGCTTTCATATACATATAAACCCATTCTCTCCATCACACACACACACGCACATAATACAAAAAAATTAAAAAGATCACAGGGGTGTGTTTATAAAGTATTTTATTATGAATTCACTGTCCATCCAGATTACATAAAATACTTTTAAAGTATTTGTACTGTAAACATATAGGCAAAGAAAGTGATTGCGTCACTGCAGTTTTCTTAAAATGGTATTTGTTGATTCAGTTCAAATTTGTTGTGTCCAGCATTGAAGCGAATAAGCATATTTGCATATCCTGTCCCTTTTAATTAGTTAAAAAAAAACTGATTACATATTTTTTTCCAAACAGTTGTAGGTTTAAGACTTAGATTCTGTTTTGTACCTTTTTTTTTTTCTTTTCTTTTTTAATTGGCGAAAATAAATCTTTACAAACTTTCTTTTAGTGCAAATCTAGCACAAGTTACTGAATTGTACATTTTCAAAATTACCTTGTGAGTAGTTGTGTGTAGCTAGACCTTCAGATTGATGGCTAAGGGTCTAAAATACATGGCAGGTTCACTGATCTATATATATTCTCTATATCAGGGGTGCTCAATCCTGTTCCTGGAGATCTACCTTCCAGCAGGGTTGGAACTAAAATCTGCTGGAAGGTAGATCTCCAGGAACAGGATCGAGCAGCCCTGCTCTATATAGATCAGTGGGCAGGTTTCATTGGCCAAGGCCCGTCCATATGGCCATTTTGATTGACATATCATTCAGCATCATGTTTTCTTGCGTGGAAATGTCGCCATAATAACCGACCGGTTTGGAAAACTCATGGACATATTTAAATAAATGTATGCTGCAATTTATAAAAATTTCACATACTTTTGAAAACCCAGCCTAAAGTTGATGACGATACGTGCTCGTCGTCAGTTTTAAACACAACAGCTTTCTTTCTTCATTAGGGGTTGGGAGGCACAGCATCTTTGTTTCCAGGTAGAACATTAAAGAAAACGACACATGCATCTCCCGTAAATACTGTATAATTAAACCAATCCATTGATGACTTTGAAAGTCCTGAAGTGTTTCCAGATAAGTGAACCATATACATCAAACGTTCAGCTGATGGTCAGTGGGTGTGACGTCTGAGGCTGAGTCTACGTATTGATCTGCCTTATCGGTTGGATAAATTGAAATGGGGTTAGATTAAACTGTAAGGTAAAATAAGTGTTTTAAAAAGATGAGACGACAACAATTCTAACATCTTCCGATAAGGCTGATCATTACAACAAAAAGCAAACAGTAAATTAGCTTAATGAAATTATACTTGGTATATGTCATTGCCATCTTACTTGGAAGCTACTTGAACAGTTTGGGGACAAAGCCACCTAGCCAAGAAATCTCATTAAAAATGTAAATAACATGAATAATTACAGTAGACATGTCAAGTTCAAGTTGTGAGATTGGTCCCTTTAGGTTTCTATAGCCCAATGTTCTAGGCTAATTTATTAATGAAGTCTACTGTGAAGAAAAATGGTGCTGTATCTTGGCATTGTTTTTGTATGAGTGACATCGAAAGCATGTCATGAATACTGCTTTCACCTTTGTCACCAAAATAGTAACACATTTTGTAGTTTTTGATAAATGAAATAATGTTATGCCTTCATTTGATAACCAGAAATATTTAAATACACAACACAGAGTTTTTGAGGAAAATAAAAAACGTTTAATAAGGCTATAAAAATATATTTGGATACATTTATTTGTTTTTATGCATTCAAGTAATTAGACATGCTAAAACCCAGAATTTGTTAACAATACAACATGGTGAGAAAAATAAAAAGGGGCCCTAAACATGTAGTTTCTGTTCAATTGTTATAGATTGATGTGTGAAGGGGCAGCATTTTCTAAATACCTGCTGCCGTCATTAATGCTCATCAAACAACAAAAGACAGCTTTCACAAAAGGCACTATACAGTGCTGATTATTACATTTCTGTACCTGAAGTCTAGTTCTAGTAGTTTTTGTGTGTGTCAGTCATTCCAGATGGAATTGTTGTAGCAGTTGGTTTTGTGGCAGCACGTTCTGTGTACCTGTGAACTTTTGGCACTGTAAATAATAGCTGTAAATTACCAGCTCACAAAATAGTTTACTGCTTGCCTTATTATATGCACTTGTATCGTCAGTTCCAATCTGCCTTTTAATTGTTTTTCATCATTTCTGATCTGGCAGTGGTTGGAAAAGTTTTGATCTGTGTCTGTTGTGCAGAAGGTTGCAGCCCTGTTTCATGAGACGTTTAATTTACATTTGGAAAAGTGCAGTCAGTTCACATCAATGGCTGTCATTTTCTTTAAGCCATATTCATACAGAAACAGTCATTTATAGTGTGGCAAGCTCTGATTATTTCTCATATTGTTGAAATACTCCACCTCCATCATCATTTATCTGGGTCTGGGTTTTGCAGAGTGCTGTATATAAAGAGGGAAAAAGAAAAAGCCTGCCGATATAGGGGTGAAATTCTGATTCTGATTTGAAATAAGTTGATTTTGTGGATAGGTAAATCTCATCTGGCCAGTTAATTGTGATTCAGCTTGAGTAAGTGGCAACTTCTAAAAGATTCATTTATTTCATATACCCAGACAAGAGGCACTGCTGTGTGCCTGTCTGCCAGTTCTGACTAACTTGACTTGTTGCCTATTTCAGTATTTATTCATGTTTTTTTTTCAATAGCTTGTACCTTCCTTATTTACATAAAGGGAATCAGCATTTCTGATGCACCCTGGCACTAGACTAATGTCACAAAGCAAATCGTGGTCTCAAGCTTCAAACATATTACAGCAAGCTGAGGTAAATGGCTGCTATTGGGATTGTTAGTTTCCTAGCAACATACTTTTCCATGACTGACAGAAGGTCCAACCTTCAGGACAGAGTCCGGTGGAGTGTTTGCATTTCAGAAAACATAGCAGTGCAATTGTAATCTTTGTCCAAAACCCATCAAGCATTTTCTTTAATACTGCAGTTAGTTATGTAATTGGCAACCAATAGGGACCAATTGTCACAGTCAATTAGTTGCTAGTTATCATGCTTATTAGCAACATCCGCATTTAGCTGTTAACCGTGTTAATAAGCAACTAATTGACCATGTAATCTGTCAGATTACTAATTTTACAATGTATTCTGTAATGTATTCGGACTACCTTTTGATTACTTTTAGATTACTTTTAAGCTATCTTGCATATAACAGATTTAAATATGATTGTTGCGCACCATATTGTACTTAATATAATACTATAATATAGTACTTTGTAGAGTTGGGGTACTCGGACTCGAGTACATTTTTTAAAATACTCAGACTTGTCACGGACTCGGATGCATTTTTACTCGGACTTGACTCGGACTCGAACCTTTTGGACTCTGAAAATG
>JAUCMT010000002.1:3979569-3995358 GCA_032357475.1 Enteromius thamalakanensis
GGCCAGGCCAAGTGATTAGCACACCTGATTCTGATCATTTGAATGGGTGAGCGAAAACTTTTGGTAATATAGTGTATGTGACCTTCTGTAATTTGGAGTGTGCATACTGTACTAAATCAGATATTAATGTGATTGATCAAGATGCATGAATTGTATATTAAAATTTGCTTATGATGTTTAACAAATGACATTTAGATGAACTCTTCTGATTTTCCCTGCTTTTTATTTTCACAAATGTCAGGTGGCCACATAATAACAGATGTGCATTGTGAGTCAGTGGTCAGTGTGTTTGTGTGGGGATTCCTGCAGTGATGTTGAATGACTGCAGAGTCTCCCACACATTAGTCTCTTACATAAATGAGTTTCTACAGCTCAAACCTGTTTAGAGGTACTACATGCATTGTCAGGAATGTGAAAGAGTTGTCATGCTGGAAGGTTGATGGGATATATATGTGTGTGTGTGTGCGTTTGTGTGTGTTGTAGTGATGGAGATGAGTTGAAGAAGTCTTTGTCTGAGCAGGCGGATAAGAACCACCACTCTCATACTAAGAGCATCAGTCGCATCAGCAGCGGCAGTAACCCATTCCTGGACATTGCCCATGACCCCAACGCTGCTGTCTACAAAACTGGCTTCCTGGCCCGCAAAATCCACGCTGACATGGACGGGAAGAAAAGTAAGATTTTATCTAAAGCTTTAATGTCATACAACATATGTATACAACAAATGTATGTAATCCAGCATAATTAAGCATTTTGAAACAGGAGTGAAAAACACTGTATCATTTAATACTTAAATAATAAAAAGCAGAAGATTTCTTAGTTTCTTAGGTTTTAGACGCTTACTTATTATTTTTATTTTATTTATTAATAAAATAGCATTTTATTTATTAATTCTTTGTGTAATTAAAAGTCTTTTTCATAAGAACGTTATATTTATGACTTCATAACTGAAGAGTCTGGGTGTGCAGGGAATGATGGGAAAAAACATTAAATAAATGCTGTGTAATGTGAACAAGGATAAAGCAGGTGTGATTCAATGCTTTGGCAAGCACACATGGTGAAATGGGATTTTGGCCGTAGTCTCTCATATATTATGTCCACTTATTTTTCCTTTCTAATGAGATTCTAGAGTCACTAGAAAACCCGCTGAGCTGTTGTATCTGTTTGAACCTCGTCCTGCAAAGACTGACAGTTGATATGATCAAAAGTTATATAATAGGAAAGTTTTTAGTCAGTAAGAAATTCAGTTTTATTTAGCAAGGGTGCATTAAATTGCTCCTGTATAATTTAATTTTTTTTTTAAATGTATTTATTTTTTAATCTTGAAAATTACAGAAATAGATTACACTATAACTTTTTTTTCTGTTCTACATCCTACATACTGTTCTACATACTGTTACAATCACATGATGTAATAAAACGTGCAGCCTTGGTAAGCAAAACAATCTTCTTTCAAAAACATAATAAAAGTTCTGACCCCAAAATTCTGAACAGATGTTTGGATATATCTAACAGGGTAAAACTTGTGGATACCTTCCTACCCTCCACTGCTTTGTGATTTATGCTCCAACATGAGTTTATGCCAGTGCGGTCTAATGAGCGTGTCTGTGGATGCATTACAGTCGGGATAAAAACAGCAGGGCTTTAGCATCACATGCTGAGAGCATTCAGGCCAGGGTCCCAGAGGTGCCATCAGCGCACTACTGAGAACTGAGTCTGTATGGGGTGTGAAGGATTTGGATGCTTCCCAAAGCTCCTATAGCGCAGCTGTAAATAAAGCTGTTCTACAGAGAAAGGGAATCATTTGACAGGAGAAATGCAAGTAATGCCCTTCAGAGGTGGAACAGACTGGTGAATTGTATGATTGACCTCAGGACCAAAGTAACAGTTCAACCATTTACTAGAGTTGGGGCGTTATGCTCAATTTTCCAGTTGTCAGTCTGGGAGATTGCCAATACATAATATTATCATGCTAATTTATTCATTTATTTGCATAGTTCCATTCCCAGAAAGTATTGCTGTCACACAATTGTTAGCATAAATTTGTGTGTGTGTTATGTGTAAATTGATTGTGTAAATTGATTATGTATCTATAAATACACATACATACAGTATATATTTTGAAAAAAGTTTTATGTATTAACATGTCTATATGTATATTTATATTATAAGTAAATGTATTACATATATAAGCATAACCTATTTTTCTGAAATATATACATACTTGTGTGTGTATTTATATATTTATAATAAATCAGTGGAGCGAACATACATATAATATTAAAACAAAAACTTTTATTTTGGATGAGATTAATTGTTGGACAGCACTACCAGAAAGTAAACCAACTCTAGCTTAAGGCTAAAAGCAACCTAATTTTTTTTATATTTTTAATATACAGTAACTGAATTTGTATATAACATGATAACAATTTGATTGGAACATTGTAAGTTACTAATCATAAAGCTTACATTTCCTCAGTTAATCAGAAAGCAGCTATAAAAAACAAGTAAGGAACATTTATGTTACATTGACTTCTGAAAAGAAATCCGTTACAATCTGTGAATCAGTCTACACCATATATTGAAAAAATTATTACAAATCATAAAATCTCTGAGCATTTCTGTGCATGCATAAAGGTCAAGGTGCGCTCCTAAGCGCTCAAATACACGCACAAATGTGTCAAAATGTGGCGCTTGGTGGTTATTCGCATAAACCTTTGTCGGGTATGTAATAAATTAACATAAAGAGTCATTTATATTGATAAAGAGCTTAATATTAATCAAACAACAAAAGACAGAGAAAATCACTCCCTGCTCTTGACTGAAGAAGTAAAGAAAGTTTATTTCTTACAGTGAAGATGTATATTGATATATAATGTGATATAAATATGTTTGTTAGTCAATGGGAAAGACTAACATGAAAATTGATTTCATGTTTTTTTTTTTATACTTGTGTTCTCTAGCACCGAGAGGGAAACGAGGCTGGAAAGCCTTCTATGCTGTTCTGAAAGGCATGATCCTCTATTTGCAGAAGGTTTGTTTATTCACTCTTTCATTTTCTTCTCGCACTGCTGATTAATCAAATTTCCATCATTTTCCACAAACATCAATAATAAATCAGTTTCTCCTCCAGGAGATTCTGATGTAAGAGGTAATCACATTCACACATTTGTTTTAGGTCTGACAAACCTTTTCAGAGCCCATCAAAGAAAGAAGCGTTCCTGCTCCCCCATTCTCCATTACAGTAGTTTATTTATGTGCTCCATTTGAACTTGCATTAGTTGCTTAGCTATGCAGTCATGCGGAAGTCACAGAAATTAAATATTGGCGTGAAAGCAGGCCGTACCTATGCATATATTTTTGTGCTGGGGACTGATTGTATTCACAGCCGCAGGTTTCCATGGCATTAGAGCTAATGATGTGCCATTTGTGCAGCAATCACACGAATGACTCTCATCAGAGAAATGAGAAATGTGCTGGATGGCTTTCTCATTCTCATTTCAAACAGACCTTTTATTTAGGAGAAAAAGAATGTTGTAAAATGCAGACTCGGTGTCATGTTTTCTGACTCTCAAATGCATGTCAATTGTAATTAAAGGAGTGGTGTGGTGCCAAATGGATATACAGTGTCCAATGTCCTAACGTTTTACTGGGTGTATGAATCAAAAAATAATTATTCTACACACCATGCAAAGGGTCCACAACTGTTCATATATTTTGCTTCATTAGAGTGATTTAACATAGAAATCCTATGTGTGCAGGTACAAAAAAATGCAAGTATCAGAAATGGGCTACAGTTGCATATTTATATCACAATTATCAAAAACCCAAATAAATCCATTTATAGATAAATATATAGAAAATAAGCTTAATAATTATATAAATGTAGATAATTTTATAAGTACACTACCAGTCAAAAGTTTTTTAACTGTAAGATTTTTTGATGTTTTTAAAGAATTCTCTTCTGCTCACCAAGACTGCATTTATTTGATCCAAAGTACAGCAAATGAAGTAAAACTCTGAAATATAAAAACTGCTCTGAAATGTATTTTAATATGTAATTTATTTCTAATTTCAAAGTTGAATTTTTAGCATTGTTTCTCCAGTCACATGATCCTTCAAAAACATTCTAATTTCTAAAATTCTGAGAAAAGAAATTGTTATTATTGTTGAAGTAATAGAGTAGATTTGTCCAGGTTTCTTTGATTAATAGAAAGTTAAAATGAATAGCATTAAAATAGAAATCTTTTGTAACATTATAAATGTCTATCATAATTTTTGATCAATATAAAATATACTTGCTAAACGTTTATAGTGTATAATGTTCTGTATGTGTACAGTGTATGTTATGAAAACTTTATTTTCTATTCTTTAGATCCTGAAAAAATATACTCAATTGTTTTAAATATTGATGATAATAATTAAAAAAGATTTATTGACCAGCAAATCAGGATATTGGAATGATTTCTGAAGGAGCATGTGACACTAAAGACTGAAGTAATGTTGAAAATGTAGCTTTGAACACAAGATTAAATCACATTTTAAAATCTATTAAAATGAAAACCAGTTAATTTAAATTGCATAGAAAAATATTTCACAATATTATTGCTTTTGCTGTATTTTGGTAAAATAATACAGGCTTGTTAAGCAGTAGATAATTAAAAATAAAAATAAATAAATAAAAACTTTTAACTGGTAGCATATATCACAAATGTCCATAACTCTACTCACAAAATCTGTATAAAAATATAAAAAAAATGTATCAGAATAATTCACAGAAAACATTTCATTACTAGTTGTTCATTCTGCCTAAAGATATAATGGCTTGAGATCCAGCATCCATTGTATATTTTCTTTGTAGAAGTTCCCCCTCTTCAATGTTGTGATATTTGTTGTTTAACAATAAAACTCAAATCAAATTGGCACATATAAGAAATTGTCTGATGTGATATGCGATTTGTCTTACTACTCTTAAAGACAAACATTTCCTATATTTACGTGCAGCACATTTAAGACACACATAAAAGCCTACTTCATTGAATAAAATATAATTAATAAATATAAACATAAATACAATTTTATAACATTTATAAAATAATAATATTTTTTAATGTTAAAAAAAAATGAGGAAGAATTGCACACACGGGGTCACTAGTCAAAATATGCCAGTGCTTTCTAATGCAAATCTCCTGACTGTGTGCTGAATATGTTGTAGTACAGACTACAGAATAACACTGTCCAATCTATATGATGCATCCAGTAGAATGAATAATCCTGTTCCTATCCGTAGTTTTAGTGTATTATGTAGTTACCAAAGCCCCTGTTATTAATTGGATCCTAGTATCAAGAAAGGACACAGAACTAACACAGAAGTATGAATTTCTACTTTAAACATTTCTACATTATCAGCCACAAATCTTTTTCACAATTTTTTTGATAATGTTGTTTGTAAAAGGATTATTATTATTCAAAATATATAATTCCTTCAAATAACCCATAAACAACCAGGCATAATCAGGAGGAAATGTTGAGCCTGTGACAGCAGCTTGTTTTTGGAGATAGTATCATCAGAGAATTTAGTTTTTCTCTAAAAGCAATTAAATATATCATAATATTACTCATTTATTGTTGATAAGTATTTTGACATTTTATTGCTTTAGTATTGCTTTAGTCGGCACATAAAAATAAATGTAATTTAACAAAAGATTGTTAAAAGATTTATGTAATCAAATCAGTAACAATACTGTATGTGATTTTAATTTATTGCAACGGTGCAATACTGCAATAATCTCATTGATGATACAATAATAAACATCACAACTTTCTATTGTGTTGGCTCTACAAAAGGCATAAAGTTTTGAGACTACATTTAAATTTAGTCATTAATCAACTGACTTACAAATGAGGATAATAGAAGCAATCAAAGCCAATAAAAAAGCAATAATATGTAAGTGCTGTGATAAGTTTTGGTTGGTCTAACACAGTAAAGAAAGAGCTTTTTAATTAATAAAAAAAAAAGAAAAGTTGATAAAATAATAGGAAATTGTAGTGTTAATGTATAGAATAGAATAGAAAAGGTCTACTTCGCTAATCAGATTGACTTGGTAGATGAGGTAAAAAAAATCTTTAACAAACAAGAATCTAGAGCGGATTCATTAAACTCCTTGGATGTCCGTCCCTGTCCATGTTCATCATTTGTTGTGTTGGCTCTCTCCTGCAGGATGAGTATAAGCCGGAGAAGGCACTGTCAGAGGAGGATCTGAAGAACGCCATTAGCGTGCATCATGCTCTCGCCATCAAGGCGATGGACTACGAGAAGAAGCCCAATGTCCTCAAACTCAAGACTGCTGACTGGAGAGTGTTCCTCTTTCAGGCCCAGTAAGAGACAGCTGCCGAAACCTTTCCTGAACTTCAAATCTAATTTTATGCTTCAGTTCAAGCTCAATTAAAGCTCGCTTATCTCTACCATTGGTCTGCCCAAAGACCTTTTATTTCTTTGTAAGGCTGACTCATCTTGTGAGTTTGCATGGCTGAAGCGTGGCCTTCTTCATATCAACATGTGCCTTCTCTTTTCTGTAGGAGCCCTGAGGAAATGGAGTCCTGGATTAGAATAATCAACTCTGTGGCGGCCATGTTTTCTGCCCCATCCTTCCCCGCAGCCATCGGTTCACAGAAGAAATTCAGCCGCCCCCTACTCCCGGCGACCACCACCCGCATGTCTCAGGTGGGTCTGAAGAGTCAGATGCTGTTGTCCATCTGAAGCTTTTGACGACTGCTGCTCATTTGATGTGGCTGTTGTGTTACAGGAAGAGCAGCTCAAGTCCCACGAGGCCAAGCTGAAGCACGTCTCTACAGAATTAGCTGAGCACAGATCCTACCCGCCAGATAAGAAGGTCAAAGCCAAAGAGATCGATGAGTACCGCTTGAAGGAGCACTACCTGGAATTTGAGGTAGACGCTGTTGCCTTTTATGATGCAAGAGACACAATTAGGCAGATCATTTGCTTAAGTTTATCATATTTTTTCCCTCAACACACAGGAGGCCATGTTCATTGTTTTTGACATTTCCTCATCTAGAGTGTCAGGGATGGACTTGCCTAGAATTGATGGGCATGCATCAGCTGAAGCCATTTTATTTTCTGGCTTTTGATTGATGGTTAAGGTCAGAGGAAGGGAAATCCTATCACACATACTTTTGCTGCAGCATTAAATGATGCTTTTTAGATGCTTGTTCTCTTTAATCTTTAATAAATTCAGACATAAGCAAGCTTGATGCATACTTAATATGGAACTTTTGGTGCTCTCCACAAATACAAGTGGTGTCCCAGTACCTTTTCAATAGTGCATTTAATTTATATACTGGTTTGATTATTGCACTGACAACATGCACATAAAAAACATACTTGTTTTTTAAACATTAATATAAAAAAAATGTAGAATCCATTTTCTCATTAGAAATGAGAAATAGGGGTGGAAGAAAAAAAATCGATTAACCTATGTATCGTGATTCTC
Source organism: Enteromius thamalakanensis (assembly GCA_032357475.1). NCBI lineage: Eukaryota > Metazoa > Chordata > Actinopteri > Cypriniformes > Cyprinidae > Enteromius > Enteromius thamalakanensis. Next base: position 3,987,081 of record JAUCMT010000002.1, read on the forward strand.
TCTTCAATGATTCTGAATCGATTCTGAGCCGAGTTCTTTTCCCTGCATGTGCCACATGTGCACACTAGCGACGTGGCAGGCTTCATAGCACAGACTTTGCGCTGTGACATGAGCACGTTGACAAATACATTAATTTAAGTAATGCCTAGTCCTGCCTTTATCTAAGCCATGTTTGTGAAACTGGCCATTGAGTTGATAATGAAAAAAATTATTAGAATCATGAAAACAAGATTTACACCTAGTTTAAGATGGCAGTACTAACACATATAGATATTTCAACTAGCTATGCATAAAACATAGAAAATCCAGTGTTGGTTAAGATGCAAAGTTGTAAATATGCATTTGCACAGCAGAAGAATTCATTGGGGAAAAAATGTAGACCAATTCAATTCAAAATTACTATACATATTGTATCGGCTCTCAAGTATCATGATAGTATTGATTTGGGAGGTAGATCATCCCATCCCTAATAAGAAATTATCTTTTTTTTTTTTTTTTTACAAAAATGACAAACTAATGAATACAATTTTATTAGGGTTCATTATGGTTAAAATTAAGTAACTGGTAAAAGTGATCTTAGTTTAGTTCTGTTGGACAGCACCATTATAATGTGTAATTCTGATGAACTCATTGATAATGCAGCCTATTAACCCTTTCTAAAACTCCTAAAAGTTTTATTACTGCATAAAAAACTAGTGATTACGCATCTGCATAACACACATCCTCTCAGATGCACTTTCAGCTAAAGCCCTTTGGCCTCACAAAGTTAATGTGTTTTACCTCCTGTATGTTGATCCTAAAATCAATTTGCTGAACAATTGACTAGCATTCAGTTCATCCATGATGTAGATGAGTTTGTATCTTCAATAGATTCAAAAAAATGCATCAATGTCTTAGCATCACAGTAATCCACAAGTACTCCACACCACTGCAGTGCATCAGCTAATGTTTTGAGACAAGAAAAGCTGTGCTTGCAAGAAGATGATTTTTAACTAAACATATGAGTCTTCTATGTATAATATTGCTTTATCCAGGTAAAGAAAACAAACTCATATAAGTCTTAAATCTTCAAGACAAAAATTCCAGCAAATTTGAAATCTTTTGCATGAAATTTTTAGATCTCTGTCAGGTCAACCTAATGTGATGATATAAGATTTATTTAATCTTATAATTAGCGCTCTTGTGAAACTCTGAAATTGGATGCGGGCAAGTTCTAAATTCTTATTTTGTTTTGTTGACATACTGGAGTTATAGGTGTTTACAGAGTGGGAAGGTGATATACAGTGCTGTATGTGAACAAACCCTTCTGTAAAAACCTACAGTATGTAGATAGGAATAAAACTGTGTATATATATATAATTAAAATCAACAGATGCTAATAAACTAAAAAAAATGGGTATTTTACATGTTAAACAAAGCAAAATAGCCCAAAATCTCACAATTGACTAGTGCATTTAAATGAGCCACTCACAAGGTGCTGCTCTGAAGATGCAGCTTTGAAAGTGCAGTAAGAGCGAGGGTTGTGAGCAAAGCTATTGTTAGCGCTGAGCGGTGGCTGATGACATTATAATGGAGTCTAATGGATTTTCTGAATTCTCTCTGAAGGAGAGCCGTTACGAGATGTACGTCAAGCTCCTGAAAGACGGTGTGAAAGACATCTTGACGGCCCGGGATGGTGATGCAGCGCTGAAGAAGTCTCAGTCCAGCCCCTCTCTCAACCAGGATTCCCAACCGGCCGCTGCTAAAGTCAAGCGCAACACGTCCGAGCGGAAGGACTACCGGCCCGAAACCCCCAAGGTCACATAGGTAGTCTCCTGGATTCTGCCAGAGAGCCATTGTATATCACGCGTGACTGTACTTTGATGTAATTTATTTATCTGCCGACAGTTGTATCAGAAAACATTTGTGTAAAATGTAAATTGATCAATTGATTGGAAGTTGTAAATCTCTAGGTCTCCCTTGACCGGCCGGTGCTTGTGGAGCAAATAGTGTGGTTTTCTTTTTTTTTTTGTTAGCGTGTAAAGATCTTGTGGTTGCACTTTATTTTACAGTTCGCACATTTGCGGAAGTGACTGAGTAATGTTAGGTAACAACATGGGTTAAGGTTAGGTTTAGGGTTAGATTTAGTGTTAATGCCTAGTTATTACCCAGTTGCACTCTTAAAAATAAAGGTTCTTTATTGGCATTAATATGTCACTATGAAGAACATCCATATGCATAAATGGTTCTTTATAGTCAAAAAAGTTTCTTCAAAATGGTTCTTTCCAGAACTGTTAAATGAAAGGTTCTTTGGAGATCCAAATAGGGTTCTTCTATGGCATCACTGTCAAAAGACCCTTTATTTTTGAGAGTGTGAAACTTGTAGTAAAATAAAGTGCTGCTGCATTCATTGTGAGAACATGACTGTCTCTTGATTGTGCTGTTCCCTCTAATTTGCGTTTCCTTCAAGAGAAGTATTTTCTTCAAGTGGAAACATCCACTTACATATGCTAGGCAGTAGATATAGTCTCACTCAGAGGGTAAACTGTTATTTTAATAGACAAATAAATGGCGGATCTAAGCGGACAGCAGAGACAGGGATCCTTCAGGATTTCAGTGCATGGATATGATGCAGGATTTATCACAATAGCCTTTAGTTTTCGATGTACTTAACCACCTTACTAACAAACCACCAAATTCTCAGTGTAATATCTACTCACACGCGCGTGTTAATGGATCGTACCAGCATGTCGCAGCAATGGACCGAAACTCTAAATAGATTATTTTCTAATGACGATTTCGAGGTACTTGCTGAGTTACGGCATTTCAGACTGCGAGATTAGATGACGTTTGCGTTAACGCCATCGGATGCGCAGTTTGTGCCATTTATTTTTTTATCTGTTTGTTGAAGTAAAGAGTATACTTCTGCTTTTTCAGTAGTGTAAATCCCAATGCTCCTTTTGTGTATTTTATAAACTTATATATTTGAATTTTTAATTCTTAGTTCAGAACATTATTGTTGTAAAGATGACAGTAGTATTTATAGTGCACTTTATTAGTTATTTTGACTCTTTTAGAGAGCTTTATAAAGGTAGTGATATGTTACTTCATTATACAGGTTTTTTCAAGCATAACCAAATCTGTGGTTGATTTTATTGAAGGTACACAGCCGAAGGTACATTTTCACTTGTGTAAAGTTGTTAGTTTGTCTGTGCTCCTGTATTTTTGCCGTCTTGTTTAGGTTGTTTAAATACAGAGGTTTCTAGAGAAATTGAGAGCGTTTCAGTTGCTGACCTTGAATCCAAGATGCCATTTTCAAAAAATGACGTGAACACTATATGAACGTTCTACACTGTTTATGCACACCAACAAAGCCGGATCTATTTACTTATTTGAACGTTTGAAGTTTTAAAAGGCATCTGTATAAAAACTTTTCACATTTACAGATATTAGTTTGAGTCCCTTCAGTCTATTACGACATTTTGTTTACTTGAAACATTTTTAAAGACACTTTATTTTGTTCTGAATTTGACAAATATAACAAATTTGTTCATATCTACATTGTACTTTTTTCATTACAGGCTTGTTTTTCGTGTTTTTTTTTTTTCTTTCTTTCTTTCTTTCTTTCTTTCTTGCTGTGAAATTGCAAGATGTATTATTTCCCTTGTCCAGTTCTGAACACAGAAGCACTTAGATAATGTTTATTTTTATTTATTTGTTGCTACTTTGAGAACAAAAGCTGCATTACTTTTCAGCAGTATATACAGTATACACTTAGTAATGAATACTACAAAACTGTCATCAGTATGAATGGTGATATGAAGAGATCGAATCTTCCTTTTATGTTCTACTATGTTTTGATGTTTGCCGCTTTTCCAGACCAAATAGTTTCCTGTGACATGTTACTCTGGCACTAACCCTTTAACAGTGCACGTCCCACACAGACTTAGTACTTTTAAATAGCAATTGCATTTTTTTTTTTTTTTTCATAGGATGCAGAAAATCATTTTTAAAAAGTGTATGCGTAAAAGATAGGGGCATGCAAGTGCACTTTAGAGTTTCAAAATAAAACAACAACAGCTCTAATAAAAATTAAAAGTGAGGCTGGCGTAATCATAAGCAGTTTAAAATGTATTTCTTAGTCATGCTAATATTTTGACTGAAACACTCACTTTGTTTTTGACTTTTGTTTGTGAATCTCCTCTGGGTGCAGACTGCTCATGTTTACCGTGAAGTCGACTGAACTTGATTGTAAACATTACGACTTGTCCGCTTTTCCTACATCCTTGTCATTTTTGTTCTTTTACTTTGGCAAACCCTGTAATGTATGATCTTCTATTAAAATGCAATTGTGTGAGTACTGAAGGAGAGCAGCTGGTTTTAATGCGCCTTAGCCATCAGTTGGACTGTTTGTTGTCCAAACTCAGATATCGTGAATACCTTAGCTGTGATCCTGTACTACTCCTTTAAATCTGTAAATGTTGTTAAATATGCCTGTTGCCCTGTGTTCAGAAGACTGGATGTGTTGGTTGTGATCTCTTGGCATGAGCGTGTCTTACGCCTGTCCACAAAGATCAGGGACACAATGTTGGCTTCAGTGAATAAAATACTGTATTTAATCGTTCATTGCAATCTGCATTCATTTTCAATCCATCTTCTGGAAGTAGCTTAAGGTTGATCCAAAAGAGCATTCTGAACCCATCACTTAATGTACATCCAAACACCTAAAATTAATCATTTACTATATGCTGTTCTAGTCCTTAATCAGTGCTAGCCATTACAGGAATGTTTATTCAAATCAGCTGAATCAGTGCAGAACCAATAAGTTTAAGCTTATTATAAAACACAACAACAGCTTATTATAAGCATAAATCCTTAAACAAAGGCCAACATATTGTAAGCCAACACGTTGAATTAGCAGGTGTCGCTAACTGTGTATGATATGTATTGTATATATTGATATTGATCATGACACTGGCACAGCAACTGTTTTTGGGTACTTGTCATTCATAATATTTTCATCTTGTGAGTAGATACATTGACAGAGAAAACAAATGGAAGGTCTGAGGTGAAATCAGAAGTTTTCAAAGTGATATTTTATTTTCAAATTTGAACATTTTTATGACAGCAGTTGTCAAGTATCATTTAGACAAATAGTCTAGGTCATCCCTGCTTTTGATTTCTGTGGACAACATGACATTTTTCCTTTTGCCTTCAGGTGATGACACCTTTTAGAGAGCCAACTTTTATACCATGTGTACAGCCAATTAGTAACCAGACAAAAACTGTATCTGTGGGGCCTCCACACCCACTGGAAATGAATGTAATAGAGCTTGATTGCACCTAATGAAAGACACAATGAAAACGAAATGTTCACTGCGTAAATATGCAAGCCTTGAAAATACTATGCATTCAAATTCATAGTATTTATCATGCCTATTAATTTGCCATTTATCATGCCATAGTAATAAACTTTCTGTTTATTGTAATGCTTTTTTTTCTCGATTTGTGGAATTCAACAAGCTTTTTATATCAGATACTTTAGGCAGGATTTTGGTTCCATAGTGCTGTGTACACATTAATGAGGGGAAAAAAAGAACTTGAAATGATGGCTGCAATATAACAAAGAGTGAAAATTTTAAGGGGGTCTGAATACTTTCTGTACCCATTGTATATATATATAAGCAATTCAGAGTATGACATAAAAATTCCATTCTTGTACATTCCTCATACTCCTTTGAGTTGCTGTTTTTTCCAAAATCCCTTTTTTGTCTCTACAGATTCCTGAGTGATCTCATCATATGACTGCCTGTAATATGATATCCTGTATTTATGAATATTGTTCCATGCATATCTTGAATGTATCATCACTGGATTTAAGTACAGTTCATTGTGGTTATCATTGGTGTTCTGTTTTAATCCAGTCTGTCCCAAGTCAATCTCACCCCAGTGTTTAAAAAGAAAGATTATACGTCCTTACATCTGGTAATCCAAGGCCTCCTAATTCCTCAGGAGCAGAGTTTGCTCAGTTTAATCTGAGCCTTTACCCTGCCCACAGAAAGTCCTTGATGAATTTGTTTTATCTTTTAAAAGTAGTGTCTGGAATTTTAAGGTATCATCCTAGTTATATAATTAAACTGGAGTACAATGATCATTTCATGCTATTAACTTTAAACTATATATACACTAATATACACAATACACTCATATATTAAGTAATACACTATATTAAGTAAACAAAAACTTAATTCAAAAAATCTAATTATACTTTACAGTTATTATGTAAGATTAGTATTGGGAAGCATCATAATTTGAACAAGCTGAGGCAAAGTAGACAGACCATGAAACAAAAGCAGAGGGCTGAACAGAAGGTACAAAAGAAGAAGAACAGCAACTAAAGGAAGATCTTGAGAAGGAATCTCAGCCATCTTCAGCTTCAGCTTTAAATGGCACTTGTTCATCATAATCATATGTCTCATTAACAAGAAGAATCAGAAAATTTGAATGAAATGAAGGATTAATCTTGTCTTTTGCGTCACCTGGTGCAGTCAGAACAGCTTCACGCTTTCTTTAAACGGGTAAGTGAGTGTTTCATGAAACCTGATTGGAAACAGTTGCTTGGAAACCAGATTGCTGAGATGCTCTTCTGATGATGGAGATGGAGTCGAGGAGGGATAAGGAGCTAATGGACAGAAAGCATGTAATGTCAGAGGACATCTGTGTGGGTTTACTTCATTCCACAAGCACTTTGACATTTATGTGTTGGTAAGTCACTGAATGTCTGTACATACGGTTCTGTTTACCTCAAACTGAAGAGCTGTTACTGTTTTTGTTTACAGGACATATTTCAGCTCCACAGCTGTAGGAATGGCATCAAAGTGCGCAAAATATCTCTTAATGTTCTGATTGTCTAATGTTATTTTTAGTACTTTATTTAGGATTCCAATTTATGCAAATAAAGTGAATAAACATTTGTTCTAATCAGATGCCAAGGACATTATCTGTCCATTAAATCAAGGCAGTTTTAATGAGTTATTAATGTGTATCAACAGCAGAAACATAAACGAAGACCAGCATGCTGCTTGACTTTGATCAAGTGCCCAATTGTGCTTCCAATAATTAGACTCTTGTGTCTTTCTTCAGTGTATAAATTTGTGGCCACCTACACATGTTGCCACTAGCAACCAAATCCAAACCATGCATTTGCTCTAGTTATAATTAGCAGCAACCATAAACTTACAGATTTACTTTCCAGAGAATAGCATTTTACACTGCTCTTTCTGGTGTGATTTCCCAGATAACTGTTAGTTTGGTGTACTTGTTCACATAATAATGCTTTCATGCTCAAGCTTAACAATATTATATACACTAATATACTAATATGATACATTTGTTAATAAATGACATGAAGAAACACAGATGGAAATAGGAATGATAACTGCTTGTTTGTATACAGAACTGTTAAAAACTGTTTTTTTTTTTTTTTTTAATCAAAATGTAATTTCTGTGATCAAAACTGACTTTAAAAAAAGCCTTACTAGCTTAGATGTTTTCTTGTCGTTTCCAGGCTATATATCTTACTATCACTTAATTATCACTCATTTTGCTTAGAACTTCATGGCTACAATCTCATGGTTGCCCACATTGTAGTTCGAGTTTTTAAATTCTGGCCAGATCAAGGTTCATTGAGGTTCCCCCCTTCGTGCCAGCAGGCTGCTCCAACTGTTCCACCGTTAGCCCCTTATGGAATTATGAGCAGTGAAGGCGTACTCTGCAGCAGACTTGCGCCCCTGAGTGAGGCCAGTCAGTTGCCTGGCGTCCCTGCCATCGCTGGGGTGCTCAAAAACCTCCCAGAAAGTGGACCAGGCCCTCAGTGAGAGTGTTGAGCAAGCAGGCTGGCCTGGTATGTGAACTCCATGGACAGCTGCGTGATGGATGCTAAATTATCTGGCGGCGAAGTTTTCTGTGACACAGCACAAGACTGTATTGGATCCATTTGCATCACTTTATTGGATAGTTGTACAGGCAACAGAGCAATCAAAACAGAGCAGTGAGGGCTAGACAGAAGCTTTGTTAAGTACACGGGCAAAGTCGGGGCAGGCAGAAAAGAATCATAACCTAATTTCAGCATTTACCTGATATTGTTAATATTGTGCAACTATCAGCAGACAGTTCTTAGCTCCACGCGCCCAAGAACTATCCCAGACTACATCCACACCTATCACTGCACTCTTCTCCTTCTGTCCTCTCTCAGAGGCAGAAGTATCTAAACTTCTCCTCACCAGCCATCCTACATCAT
>JAUCMT010000002.1:3999966-4013074 GCA_032357475.1 Enteromius thamalakanensis
TTTTTAATTGTAAATACGCACTATGTCAGGATTTATTATGGGGGAATTATTGTGTAATATCTATGACACTTATTATCTTTTTACTACATCTAAAACATTGTGTACACAGAGAAGGGTTCAATTTAATAAATATGTTTAATGATAAAAAATCAAAAGCAACACATAATAATATAATTTTATATATATATATTGATAATTTTATTCTCCCGCAATAGGTTTCATTGGCATCTAGCATCAAGCTAAAAAAAACGAAATGGCTACTACATGAAACTAGATTATGGTATTTCAGATTCGTTGAAGAATTGTTGGTCAGATGCAAGTGGGATTCGTCTGCTAACATGGGAATGTGTTTTAAAATGTTAAAAACATGTTGAATGCTGTTAAAGATAATGTTGAAATTATAATACATATTTTGATAAAAAAAAGAGAACTTTATAGAAAAAGTTATATCAAAGCATAGCTCAGTAATTTGGTACATAAAAGATACACAAAATGTTAAAGACTTTATTTTTTACATTTTGCACAACGTATTTTGTCCCACTTCTCAAGAATCAGTGTATATGGCCTTATTGTAATTTGTGCTGTTATTATTTAACAATTTTAACAGTCAGATGTACATTTCAGATCAAATTGCTATTTTTTAAAACTTATGTGAGTAAATTCATTAAATTTGAGTTCATTGTTGCTGTTTTTACGTACCCTTAAATATGGGAAATTAAATATATTTTTATTTATTCAAATGCTTATAATTAATAGTAAAATGAACTTTCAGATTGAAAATGGATTCTATATTTGTCTGTATTTCTGTATTTCCCTTTTTAACTGGACTTAGTTTTTTACAGTGATACTTTTAAAATTTAGATAATTATTAATAATTATTTTATCATATCTAAAAATCATTTATACAAGTTGTAGTAGTGAAATATAGGTACAGTGGTGGAGCTTCATATTTAGAGTAATATGTGCTGATTATATCTTATTATATCTTAGCCTTTTGGGGTAACTTTTATTTACATGAGGTAAATTTTCTGAAAAATGCGTTCATTATATTATGTTTATTACTTTACATATATTATACACTCTATACACATTCTATTATATACAAATTAAAGTATATAATAAATTATAGGCGTATATATATTATAACATATAATTTCTATTATACTATAGATCAATGTAATTATACAGATTTTTTTGCCACATCTTTTTTGCATAGAAAACAGGAAAAAAAACTTTAATGACTGTGCGTTTCTGGTAAAAAATACACTTGCAAAAATCCTAACTTCCCTCTAGTCTGTGGCTTTAAGGGACTCGTAACGGAAGTGACGTTAAAACTGCGGAAAAACACTTTTCGGACTGCCCTAAAAGATCAATATATTTAAAGGAATAAACCATGCGTCACAAATCGCAGATATTTGAAAAAAACATACCATCAAGATAAATAGTTTGAAAGCGTTATTGTTTTTTATGGTACGCTCACGGAGAGAGGGTTTGCCATGTGGCCAGTCTCTGCGAAAAAACGTTGTGCTTTTTGTTTCTGCGCGTCTGCGTTAGTTTTTTTAATCATGACATTCCAGGTAAAATGTGAACTCTACCTTTAAAGTAAACCTCAGATAGTCAGCAAAGATTTGCTTACCTAAACATTAAATGTTTTTTTTTTTGTATTCTGTTGAGTATATAATAGGATATGTCCTATGTGTCCCTGCTTACCTAAACATTGTTTGACCATCGTGGACACACTCCAGTACAGTAGCATGTTTAGAGCTAAAGAATGCTGCCTAGGTAGGCAGCTCACTCTGGTTTGAGACACTGCCACAGACACAGAGTGCGATTTTAAAACGTCCATTAACAACGCATGGTCGGCTAAACATTGCGCAAATGAACCATAAGTGTGGAATATGCTTGTTTTAAAGTTGTTCTTGTTTGCAGATATCACGCTGTGTCCGCTGGCGTTTGGGATCTGATCAGTCTCACTAACACTTGGATAAATCTCTGTCTTTTCCTCATCTTTGGTATCTCCCTTTACTAAAATCTATTTTTTTCCATCCCTGCAACCTGACATGAAATAGCACTTGATTAATGATTTCTAAAATGGATGCATTCCATAGTTTCCCCCCACTTTTCTAACAAATAAAACAATATATTTTGGAAGAACAGCTGACTCTTATGTGACCCTGGATCACAAATCCAGTCAGAAGTGTCAGTTAAATTATACATCATCACAAAGGGATTATACATCATGAATAAATAAACTTTCCAGTGATATATGGTTTGTTGGATAGGACAATATTTAGCCACTACAACTATTAGAAAATCTAAGGGTGCAGAAAAGCACTTTTTTTTTTTTTTTTTTTTTACAAAATAACTTAATATCCTAATTATTTTTGGCATTAAAAAAATCTATATTTTTCACCCATACAATGTTTTGTTGGCAAACTTGGCTATATGGTCCAGAGTCACATAAGTTTGTCTTAGCCAAACCTTTCTCAGTACTTTGCACTATCAGTGGTCATCATCAGGCTTATCTGTCTTTGCAGGTTATTGAACAGCTTGGACAGTTTGAGCAGAAGACACCCAGACAGCATTTAACACAGATACAGGCCACTGAGGGTGTCAGAGTAAAGGCGATTCATGGCCCAGAGTTCCAGGACCCTGTCATTGTGTGGTGGTCTCCTCTGACCGGAGAACTGGGACATCTCGGAGAGTGCGGTCATAACAGATGCTTCTTCACTGTTAACAAGTCTTATCATTCCCATCCACTTACAAAAGCTTTTCTTTTTTATGGTGAGTTCAACTGTTACACACATTAATTTTTTTAAAAGTTGCCAGCGACTGCAAGCACTTTTGATGATTTTCACATATATTTTACTTATTTTCTGTGATGCATGAATGAACATATATTTCAAAATCTAGAACTGACAAATTGTCATGATCCAGTAGTCAAATGCTGTGTGGCCTATCAGTTTTCTTTCTAATTATATCATATGACTACTAAATCAAAAAATTATGACTAATTCTTTGCTTTTCTGCTAATAATATGTACAAATATAATATATAAAAAGTATTCTGCTTACAGTTACCTTAAGATGTAATTTAATTACAAGTACTTAATTTTTTAAATCTGATTATGTAATTAGAACACCTTATCAGTTACTATCCAGCATTATGTACAGAATGTACACACTTTTTCAGTATGATACAAAAAATGTTTTGATTGTACTGATGAACACACTTCCTTTAAATGAATGGTTCACCCCAAAAATGAAATTTTCTGTAAAAATTACTCACCCTTTATATTGTTCCAAATCGGTTAGACAGTGTTATTCAGAACACAAATTAAGATATTTTTGATTAAAAAAAAGACTTTCAATGCTGAAACAAGTACCTAGAAAAAAAGGGCAGATGATCAATGGTCTTACAGGTTTGGAACAACATGACAGTGAGTTGACAATTTTCATTTTTGGGTGAATTAACCATTTAAGATCTGCCTTTTTTTCTAGGTACTGATTTCAGCATTGAAAGTCTTCCTCTTCCACGTCACAAGCAGCACCAGTGGGCGTTGTTTCATGAGGAGTCACCCAAGAATAACTACAAGCTCTTTCATGCACCGCTTATTGACATGTTCAACCACACGGCAACCTTCAGCCGGCACTCTCACCTGTCGCTTACTACGCAGCACCTGGAGGGCCTCAGGTCCCTTACTGCACAAACACACCTGCTGCCTCTGTCCTACAAAAACCAGCTGAGGAGCACTTTGGCACCTGTGGCGTACGTGCAGTCAGACTGCGACCCACCGTCTGACAGAGATGTTTACATTCAAGAGCTGATGAAGCACATTCAAGTGGACTCATACGGACAATGTCTTCATAATAAAGACCTGCCGCCTCATTTGAGAGACTCAACTGCGATGGATAATCACGATTTCTACCAGATCCTAGCCCAGTACAAGTTCATCCTGGCCTTTGAGAATGCAGTCTGTGATGACTATATCACTGAGAAACTATGGAGGCCACTCAAATTAGGCGTTGTGCCGGTGTACTATGGAGCTCCTAATGTACGCATGTGGTTGCCAGATAACATGAGCGCAGTTGTGGTCAATCCTGATGAGCCACCAGAGAAGCTTGCTCAGTATTTAAAGAGGCTGGACAACAATGATTTGGAGTATCTGAAATATCTAGAGTGGAAGCAGAAGCGGGAAATAACTAATGTTAATCTGGTGACCAAGCTGAAGGAGCGTCAGTGGGGTGTTCAAGATATTGGTCAGGATAACTTTATTGATGCTTTTGAGTGCATGGTGTGCAATAGAGTCTGGGAGAATATCCGCCGACAGGAAAAGGTAATAAAATAATAATTTTGAGAGGATTTCACTATTCTGAGGACTTCCCATTCTCTGTTTACAGTAACCTTAAAGTAGAACTCAACACTGATTATTGTCAGACTTACGAAAACCTTCATTATTTAAATTAAGACTATATTTAATTATATTAATTTAATTTAATTTTAAAGCACAACCACCACAAAATCAGACTTACTGGAGAGATCATTCGATGGTTAAATATATGGTTGATGCTGTTTTTAAAATTAAAATCTTTGCACAATTATGAGAGGTAACAATGGTATCTAACAATGCCTTGACAAAAAGTTCATCATAAAAAAAAAAAGCATATACATAAACCCAAATAGAAAATAAAACAGAATAAGCATGAATAAACTCCTGAAACATTGGTGTCTCCTATTTTAGAGCAGTCAATTTAATTTTAAAAAGAAATCAAATCTGTATGTAATACAACTATTTATATGCATCCCCCTTTGTAATCATAAATTTTCTTTTATAAGAAACTTAACTTAAGGAACTTAATTACGCATTGTTTTCTCAGCTAACTGATTACAATTATCTTTATATATATATATATATATATATCTTTATATATATATATATATTTACTTGAATTACATAATTCCATTACATGTAGTAATTCACTTTCCAAATTTTTTTTATAATGTTATTTTTATAAGTACTAATATACAGCCAGTATGCTAGTAATATGCATACTTTTAAGCAACTATTAAATAAATAATATCCCTAATGTAAAGTGTTAACAATATTGTTAACTGCTTCTCCTTTGTTCGGTCTGTGACAGAAACTGCCGTCTAAAGTCTGGCGAGCTGAGGAAAGCCATCTCACATGCCCACCTCCAAAACTGTTTAAGTTTGCGGTGAGAAGCAGCTCGTCTCTTCGTCAGATATGGAAAGCCAGTTATGAACAGTCCAGACGAGAAGCCCGAGCGCTGGGGCTGCTGATTCGCAGGAACAAAAACTTTACGGTCACACAGTTCTGGAGAGAAGTGTTTACTGACTAAAGGAAAGTTATTATGTTTATGTGGATGGTAAACCTGTGGGCTGCATTCATCAGGAAAATGTAATGTGTAATTCATAGGGCTATTTTCATGTTGTATGGAAAGTATGTCATACATTGCATTATTTTTAATATGCATAATCTTTATGTGGATGTGACATTTAAACAGTCAGTGTCTGACAATGTCTCAGGATATGCATTAACATTTTTTTTATAGTATATATTAACCTTGTATCTAGCCTTATTATCCTATGCAAAAAAACTGGTAACACTTGCCAACAAGGTCCCATTAGTTAAGTGTTAGGTAATGGATTAACAATAATGATTGTTACTGTCCTTTTAATTCTTGTTAACATTTTGTCACTTGAAATTATAAGGTTTTATCTGCATTCTAAACAAACAGAGAAATTAAGCTTCAAAGTGTTTGCATTCTATAGATTGGTATAGGATATGGGGAACAAGTCTCTTTCATACATCAGTCCTAAAATGAACACAACTTACAAAAAACATCACATAATGTAAAAAAGTTGTCACAGAATAAGAATATGTAAATAGTTACATATTTTTACAAAAAATTACAGATAGAGCTTTATAATTTTAAGGTGACAATTTGTTAATATAAAACAACAAATGTATATTGGGTAATACTGACTTCAATTAGCAGATATGGATAAATGAAATTTATTTTAAAGAACCAAAAGATCTACAGTAGATCAAAAGATCTACCTTTCACATTTCTCACTTTGAACACTGAAATGCACTTTGGACACTTTATTGTTGTTTTAATGCCATTTTTGTTAAATTGTAAATTATTAATAAAGTAAAATTTTCTATTTTTTATTACCAGTTCATAAGCGACAATAACCACACAAATTGTTTTATAACTTTCTCTAATTAAAAACATAAAAGCTGATTTCCCCCCCCTGGGAACTTTGACTTTAATAAATTCAGTTACAGTTTAGCAAAATTACAGAATACCCAGTAGATGCAAGCATTAAACATTATTTTTAATATTTGTTTCCTAGGCATTCAAATGTGAATATGGCAGTGTCCAGTACTCAAGGTAGCAGACATCTTACCACTAGATGGAGACAAACAATGCAATCTATGTACAGATATGTGCAATGTTTTCTGTATATAGTTTTTCAATGTAGATATATAGATAAAATCAAACAATGTTGATAATTCTATTTTTCTTTCAGCTGCTTGAACTTTATGTATTTATATATCTCCATGTTTATGTTACTACAAAGTAAATCTTACAAAGATTTATTCAGTTTTAGCCAGTTTCTACCATAAATGTAATAAATTATAGAAAGTTGATTTGTATAGTTATAGCAAATACTTATGAAACTGAAGTACTGTGTCGATGTTACATGTTATTCTGTGGTTGAAACATTCTGTTAATCCATTCCATTAATCCATTACACTATTTTCATACAGGAATATCTGACACAAAATGGAGTAAAATTATGAATTAAAATGTTGAACTAATGTGTTAAGACATATACAGTAGTAAGTGCAATCATCATGATTTACTTTATTCTGATACTACTAGTGTAATATTCTAGGTACCCAAAAGCTACTGGAATTGCAAACATTTTTAAGTACAAGTGGGTACTTGTTATATCTACAATGTCAAACAACGCAGACAATATGAATCATCACATACTTTTCTTTGTTTAGTCCAGATATCATCATTCTTGAACAACAAGTTTTAACTGTTGGCAAGTTTTTACATGTAATTCAGTTATGCAGCTCTGATGAGTAGATTTCCAGCTTGAAGGAATGTTTAACTGATGTAGCGCAACAGTAATGTCTCTAATTAACACTCCTTCTAACCGACAATTCCCAAAATTAGACATTTTAAGCTGTCCTTCCTCTGTGGACACTCTAAACCTCACTACTTTGTCCAGCAGTCTGGCCCTCCAGCACAGATGCTTTAAGTGCATGATACTGATCATAAGTGTTTGTGAGAGAAACAGGGCTGTTTAACCATTGTTATTACAAAGATGCACCCTTACGCAAGTTCATTTATAGCAAGCAAAGTGGGTAAATGAAAAATAGCATTCTCACTTGCAGAATAAATTAACCAACTTTTTCAAGATATAAAAGCTTTAAACAAATCCTGAGTAGAGTATTAATGATTAATGATTACTGTATAGTCATACAATAAAACATGAAATGTATTATTTTAACCATATTTCTGACATTCAACCAAAAACTGAAATTAAAAGTGCTAAGAAGTGCTAAAATGCTAATTTCCAGGTTGTAGGACTCATTGCTGCAGAGTGTTCAGTGCTCGGCGGACCTTTGAGCCCTAGGATTTTTTAACCCTTCTTGTCTGTAAGAAGCGGACAGAGCTCTGCTTCTGACCTGGGGCCTCATGTATCAAAGGGAACTGGCAGACCGCTCGGGGTTAAGCCAGTTGTCTTTGAGCCGTGCAATGCCAGCTGTATATGACGGGATCATTTGCGTGTCTAGCCGGTATATAAGGTTTCCATACAATGCAGTTGACAATCCAAACACTAAAGCGCAATTTGCAGAGATCGCCAGTTTTCCTAATGTAATCAGAGCGATCGCACATTGCTACAAAGGCGCTATCTGAAGATGAATTTGCATACGTGAATTGGAAACATTTCCATTCAATAAATGCTCAAATGCGCAGTAAACAAATATCGTGGCAAGGTGGCCTGGATCAACCCATGATTCATTTATCCTCACAAACAGCATGGTTGGGATAAGGCTCCAAGGTGGCACGGTGTGCGATGGGTGGCTTCTCGCTGAGTGATGTATTTAAAGATATTATTCTAGCTAAGTTTTTATTGTATTTTATTTTATTGAGTGTAATTATTTAACTGCATATCAGGAGTACGCGGTTATCCATTAAAGACATGGCTGTTAACCCCCCTCAACAACCCACAAACTGAACAAGCGTGCAGATACAATTGTAGTGTTTGCCTTTAGTCCTGTTCCGGGTTTTCTGTTCAGCTTAAGTACACTGACATATGCACGTAGGCACGTCCAGCGTGAGAGGATAACAGTGGTAGCAGAATGGCAACAGAGCATGTAACATAGTGAATGAGAAAGTAAACAGCATGTTTGATACAAGTCTATCCCATTATCTAACGAACAACACTACAACTTGGCGACGAGGAACAAGTAGATCTAAACCCAAACACAAAAAAACCCCACCAGCTGGCTGGATTATACCGAACACAAAAGGATGACGACTCTCCCACAATTTCCGAATTTTGATTTCCACGTCAAATCCAGCTTAGTCGGCTCTCGATGTAAAAAATGGCAGAGTAGATTCGACCACTACCTACAAGCGTTCAATGTAGAAGAGGACAAACAGAATAGAGCACTCTTACTACATCACGCAGGACCCGAAGTGTTTGACATATTTGAAACACTGCCAGAAACAAGAAAAGATTACGCTACTGCAGTAAAGAGGCTAGACGTGTATTTCTGCCCAAAAGCAAACCCAGAGTATGAAACATATGTAGTCAGATAAACAAGACAACGCGCAGGTGAAACATTGGATGCATATCACACCAGGCTGTGACAGATGGCAACAAAATGTGAGTTCCCGAATGTGGACAAAGAAATCAAATCACAACTAATTCTAAGCTGCAGTTTGTCGCCGAAAGATGGCACTACGAGACAGCACAATGACACTTTAACAATTACTAGATGCAGGAAGAGCTCTAGAAACATCAGACAAACAAGCAGGAGGCATAGAAGAGATGCATGCAAAGTCATCCAAGTCATTCATAACACAGGCAATAAACAAAACAACTCTGGACAAGCACAGAGAAATTATAAAACAAATACTTGGTTTGAAAACACAATATGCCACAATTGTGGAGGACGTTTTCCACACTAGGGTGGCAAGTCAACACGCTACACAACAAGTCAAATCCATCAAAGTGCAAATTTAACAAAGTAAACACTTTGAACACAGATGAAACGTTGTTCAAAACATGTCCTGCAACATCAACAAGCTCAGAGGAAGACTATGTGTATGTTATACACACAGTTTAACATTCACAGAAACCTCAGTCACAAGTGGAGATCGTAGGAGTGCCAGTGAAAGTCATCATTGACTCACACACAAATTTTACTTTATTAATAATTTACAACACATCAGATGCAAAAACATTTTGTATATGGCTCGTCCACCCCTCTTCCACTGAAAGGAAAGTTCCAAGCAAAAATTAACTCCAACAACCAAGACACAGTAACCACGTTCTACGTAATTGATGTTCATTCAGGCTCTCTGCTGAGCTACAGCACCGCAACAGAACTTGGAATTCCCCAAATAATCCCACATTCAACAAACCAGATGAAGTTCCCACTGTTGAACATTTGCTACAAGATTACAACAACCTTTTTCAAGGCATTGGAAAACTAAAGATCTTCAACTGAAGCTACACATAGATGAGTCTGTTAAAGCTGACCACGCAACCACACAGATAAATTCCATTCCATGTCAGAAAGAAAGTGGAACAAGAACTTGACAAGCTGGAAAAACAAGGCATAATCGAAAAACTCAATGGTCCAACACCCTGGGTATCGCCCATAGTTGTGACACCGGAATCCAAAAATCCTGGCAGTGTGCGCATATGCGTGGACATGCGACTGCCAAATTGCGCAATCCAAAGAGAACGTCACATCACCCTGACAGTTAATGACCTAATTCATAATTTGAACGGAGCTGTATGTTTCACAAAATTGTATCTAAATGCTGGATATCAACAGCTTGAGCTACATCCCGACTCCAGGTATATAACTTCATTCACAACTCATGCAGGGCTCTGGAGATACACTCGTTTAAACTTTGGAATTAGCTCAGCTGCAGAGGTTTTCCAAAACACAATTCAGCAAATCCTTAACGGCATCCCAAATGTCAGGAACATGAGTGATGACATCATAGTCTCTGGAAAAACATGAGCAGAACACAACACCAGTCTACAAACTGTATTCAAAAGACCCAGAGAGAACAATCTCATAAGATAAGTGTGTGTACAGCAAGTACAAACTAGATTTCTTTGGATATGTGTTTTCAGACAAAGGAATTTCTGCAGATCCGAAAAAAATAACAGTCATCAAGAACCTTTCAGAGCCACAGAATGCGTCTGAAGTACGTCTGCTAAGGATGACAACGTACTGTTCACGTTTCATTATGGACTATGCGACAACCACACAGCCGCTGTGTGAACTTGTCCAAAAAGATCATGTTTGGAACTGGGGACACTAACCACATGCGACACTGAACAAGATAAATTTCAACTCATCCAGAATGCTACAATGTCATACTTCGATCCAAAGAAGACGTCAACACTTCTTGTTGATGCGCTATATAAATAAAAGTGACTTGACTTGACTTGACTTGATGCGAGTCAAGTCGGTCTTGGTGCGATACTGAGCCAACCAAACACAGACAGGTCTGGTGAAAAAGCAATCACGTATGCCAGTAGAGCACTCACACCTGTATAACAACGCTACTCACAAACAGAAAGGGAAGCTCTAGCGATAGTCTGGGCATGGAAACATTTTCACTTATACCTGTATGGCTCACAATTTACAGTCATTACGGACCACAAACCACTGGAGCTCGGAGCTCATCTTCAACAATCCTCGAGCATCTCCACCAGCCAGGCTTGAATGCTGGAGGCTGAGATTGCAACAGTACACATTCACACTTTAGTACAAAGAAGGGAAAGACAATCCTGTGAACTACATGTCAAGGCATCCCATTGACGGACACTATACAGACTGTTCAAAAAACACCAAAAGTTACGTCAATTTCATAATCGACAACACCGTTCCAAAAGCAATGACTCTAGATGAAGTACGATGTGAAACTGGAAAAGACGCCATTTTGCAGATAATAATGAACAAGCTGAGAGGAAAAGGCTGGAGACTTTTGAAACAGACCATGTCAGATGTAGATTATGAAAAGCTAAAAACGTTCCATAAGCTGAGACATAAGCTCACAGTCAACACATCACAAGGCATTGTCCTCAGAGGAAACAGACTTGTCTTACCTTCTATCAAAAATCCGTCCAACTTGCACACGTAGGACACATGGGCATTGTATAGACCAAACAGTTGATAAGAGAAAAGGTATGGTTCTCCAATATAGATGCAGAAGTAGAGAAAGCTTTCCAAGAATGCATTCCATGTCAAGCAGCCAAAGTTCATTATCATACAGAACCCCTAAAGATGTCTGATCTTCCCACAGGGCCGTGGATAAAAGTTTCAGTCAACTTTACTGATCCATTTCCTTCTGGTGAGTACTTGCTGGTAGTAGCTGATGACTATTCAAGGTATCCTGAAGTGGAGATAGTCAACTCCACAGCAGCCAGTACTGTTATTAAATAAACTGGATAAGATATTCTCAGCTTTTGGCATACCTGCAATAGTCAAAACCGACAATGGTCCACCATTCAATGGTCACTGTTTAGCTGATTTCAGTGCGTATCTTGGCTTTAAACAAAGTGACTCCGTACTGGCCCAAAGCAAACAGAGAAGTTGAATGTTTCATGCAAACACTCAAAAGAAAGATTAGTATCACACTACCCCTTAGCCCACAGAGCAAGAAGAAAACTGACCTCAACAACACGGACTAGGTTGCAAAACAACAAATGAAAGCACATGCAGATCTTCGGAATAGAGTGTAAGAATCCAGGATCTAAGCAGGTGACGCTGTACTCTGTCGACAACCCATGACAGGAAAGGTGACAACTCCGTATTAGATGAAACCGTACAAAGTGATCAACGCACTGACGTAAGCACGTAGGCATGTCGAGCGTTACGGGATAACAGTGGTAGCAGAATGGCGACAGACCATGTAACATAGTGAATGAGAAAGTAAGCAGCATGTTTGATACAAACTCTTCATGACTATGTGAGTCTATTTCATTATCTAACGAACAACACTACAACAATGATGTCCATTCTCGCACTCAGTCAGTTGTAGAGCGAGTGATTGGGCAGTTGAAATGCTGGTGGCGCTGCCTTGATAAGAGCAGAGGGATGCCATCCATAAGAGAAAGTGGAAAAAAACCTTGGGAGAACCAGGCTTAGTTGGGGCCAGTTCTCCTCTGGCCGGACACCCAGCACCTAATTTCCAACAATTTTAAACACGTTCATATTGTGTAAAGGACTTATAGTGTGTGTTTGTTTGTGTGCATCTGGCTCTGGCGATCTGTCCACGGAGCTCATCTAGGTGTTCTGGTCTCCAATAAAGATCATATCTTTGTGCTGGTATACCATCTGATCTGGATACGGACTGAGGAACAAAATAAGAGAGAGACAGACTAATATTAGCGTAGATGCCATTCTTTTTACGGTGAAACAAGTACATTGTGTGTTAAGGGGAGTGTTCCCGGTTGCGGCTGATCTAAATAATACAGCCTAACAATCTTTTAGCGGATTTGATTAATACATGTGTATTAGTGGGTTAAGTGTAAGCAAGAGTAAAAAGATGTGTCTTTAATCTAGATTTAAACTGACAAGAGTGTGCCTACCTCTCGAACCGTATTAGGTAAATTGTTCCAGAGTTTGGGTGCTAAATGGGTAAAAGATCTGCCACTCGCTGTAGATTTTGATATTCTAGGTATTATCAAATGGCCAGAGTTTTGAGAACCCAGCAGACGTGGAGGATTATAATGTGATAAGAGCTCGCTCAAGTACTGAGGAGCTAAGCCATTCAGGGCTTTATAAGTAATTAACAAGATTTTA